>CAUYRT010043693.1:0-14046 GCA_963574885.1 Lepilemur ruficaudatus | reverse complement strand
GATTTGGTCACTAAATCTCATAACATCTTTAGTAAACATCATTTGGCAGAATGTGGTTAATCTAAACATCTTTGAAACTTTTATTGAATGTGCATGCTGTGAATGTGAGATGTCTGGAAACTGAATCTCCAGCCTCTTACAGCAATGGCAAGACAGATGGCCAGTTGTTGCATAAGGCAGTAGTTGAAGAACATGCCTCTCAGCAACCCTCTTAAAGCTAAGAGTAAGCATCTGGTAAGTGTGCACGAGGTATTGAGTGGACTGCAGCGTCTGGGAGGGAAGCCACTTGGCTGCTCTGAGCTATCGAGGCTTTCTTGGAGGCAGCACCATATGGATCTGTATTGGGATAAGGGTAGCTCAAATGGAAACTAAATAAAGAAATGAGCTAAAGTAAATTAGAAGCAGAAGTTGAGTAGATTTGTGAAGAACTAAAATCACAGACCTAAACTTGAGTTCATAGTTTTTTTCATTTGTTACCCAGTGTGTATTTCATGACATTTCCCTGCCAAAGCAGGGAAAGGGTTGACATAGTGTGATTCATATGTTCCTACACGCAGAGCTATTTTGTGATTGTTTTGGATGTTGAGAGCCATTTGTTACTTTTTGCTCTACATACATGTGCCATTCTGACATCAACCATTTCATTTATAGTCTTTTCTTGACTGAAAACAAATGCAACCATTTTTCATAAAGAATAATGCTTAGCAACTATTGTGTTTTAAATTGGTAAATCTTCAACAAATAATTTATATACTGTTTGATTTGATTCAAATGCATGATTAGAGTTTACCAGGAAGAGCATTTGTGGCACTATTTTAAAGTTCTTCCTTTCAGTAAACCTTTACTGAGCATGAAATATGTATGGGGTTCTGTGCTAGCGGAAGAAGCCACACTGAACTTGTGTGTTTTACCTCTGGGAGAAGATATGGTGTATAATTCTATAATAGTGAGATGAGCATGATGCAGGGGAAGCCTGGATGGATACTGAACCAGGTCTGGAGTGGGTGGTGGTGCAGGTCAAGGAAGTCTTCCTGGGACAGTTGTCTGAATGTGTTCCCCAAAGTTCGTGTGCTGGAAACTTAATGCAACAGTGTTGGGGGGTGGGGCCTAAAGGCGGGTGTTGAGGTCATGAGGGTGCTGCCTTCATGAATGGATTGACACAGCTATCAACAAGGGCTTGCAGGAGTTGGCTCGTTCTCTTCCACTCTTCTGCCACGTGAGGACACAGTGTCCTTCCCCTCTGGATGATGCAGCATCGGGGCGCCATGTTGGAAGACAGCAGCCCTCACCAGACATCCAACCTGCCATTGCCTTGATCTTAGACTTCCCAGCTTCTACAACTGTGAGAGATATATTTTTGTTCTTTACTAATTACCCTGACTGTGTTTCCTCCTATGGCAGTGCAAACAGACCAAGATAGGTTGACATCTCAGCTGACGGTAGTTAGCCATGTCAGATATGGTGAGGAAGGAAGAAATTCATTGGAGGAAAACATAGTGTCATTTGCAGAGATACAAAAGCTTGAGAGAACTAGGGATTTTCAGTAAAGTTTTGCGCCTTAAAGTTATTAGGGAAGTAACAGGGATTGAGTTTGGTGAAGCAGTGGAGTTGAGCTCATAACAAAACAGTCATCCTCTCTTCTGCCAATCTTGAGGTGTGAGTGTGGATTTTGCTCTTTGCTTGCTCTCCGAGCCCTCAGTCCCTGCTGTCAGGATGCTTGCTCCTGCCCTGTCCCTCTGAGGCCTCGGGACACTGGATTTACACCAGCACCGAGGCACAAGCTCTGTTTGGTGCTATCCCTTCTGGATATTTGCATTTTAGGCTTGCAATATGTAAAATTCTTTTGAATTGCATCGCTCATCTGTAGATGAGGTAGGTGTTTTGAAGATTTTCTGCAATCATACCACTTTTTAATACATTTACTGTAAGCTCAGGTCAATCTTGTTTTGAGAGGAACAAAGGTGAGAAATCTGACAAGCTGCCAGATTTGTTGGGGTTCCGTAGAGTGGCTTACAGTCTCACAATGTGGAAACGGTGTGCATATGTGTAGATATCTTCAATGCCCATATTTTCACAATCCACCTTTCTTTCACCTCTGGTGAAAGAAATCCAATTTGCACTGGATGCGCTTTTGTTCTTTACTCCTGTGTTGTGTTATTGGTATTCACACCAAGGCTGCAGCACAGGGCTTGCCAATGGAAATTAATCTTGAGCATCCACTTGCTACCTGCTTGCTTGAGGCACTTTAAAATTTTCTCGCAGCTCACTACAGGGCAAATGAGAGCAGCGTTGTCATCCAGGAAGAGTTTATTAGCCAGAGTTCAAACCTCCAGCAAACAGCACACAGCAGCTCTCCTTCAATCATGACACCCAGAGGCAGATTTCTGAAATGATGCGCACAGGTTTCTGGGGAGAGATGGAAGCAGCAGCTCCTACTTCCCCTGGTTTGTCCTGTGCAACTCAATTTATCTGCTCCGCTAGTCGAAACAGACTGCATCTGCCAGTGCAGAGGGAACCCAACAGCCTCAGCCTGTAAGCATTTTAGATGAAATAGTTTTGGGTTTAGTAGACTTTGCCTCGATTAATGGGATTATTAAGAGCATATCATCACTTCCACTCAGTATTTGTAGGATTGTTGCAGCTTAACATGTCCCTGTGATTATGAGTACTTAGAGGTTAATTTTAAGGAAGTGCATCACTCAAGAAAGAAAGAATGTACTGTTTCTAGAATAAAAACCTTCAAGAATATCCATATTTGATTTTGGAAAATGAGATTTCATTATGCCATATTGATACACTGGAACTATCTAGAAAGAGTCAGGCAAAGATCTTTGGTATTGGTAGCATATTATATTCCAAATAATACATGCACTGCTACTAAAGACTTTTAGTATTGTGGGAAAAATAAATTATTGAAAAGGAAAATTGGCAAAAGGATCTAATGCTTTATAGATATATAGAATTTCCCTCTGTCATCTTCACAGTTGTGACACATTGTTAAAAGAATTTCAATAGAAAAGTATGAAGACATCTTTATAATTTATATCCACACACACACACGCACAGATCTTATTATATTATACTGAGGCTAACTTAATGTGGGATATAAATGGAAGCAGTAATTTGTAAAATACATGTTTTTATAAACTGGAGATTAGAAGTGGGTTTCCATGAATCTTTTGCATGAGGAACTTCTGTAGGTTTACATATATGGTTCATGAAGGCAATGGCAGTATTTTTTACTTCTTTTATCCTAAAAAAATATAATTATCCTGTCTCATTCTTAGCACCAATGCCTCCTCCTTTATGGTAGATAGAACAAGTTCAGAGTAGAAGGGCCCAGAGGTCTTGCATACGAAGGAATTTAGTGTGAAGGGCTGCATTACCCTCATCCTCCACTCCCACCCAAATTTTAATCAGTTAATAACACTGAGGTGTTGCTGTTTTGAGACCCAGCACGGAGGTGGTATCCCGGAAGAATTTGGAAAACAGATTAAAGTATGGGGATGAGTAAGGTCAATGTTTCATCATTTCAGAAACAATTGGACATACTGAGAGAATTCAGGGAACAATCTTCCTAAAAGAACGCACATGTATTCCAACGGTGACTGTTATCAGGGTTACCTTGCTGTGCCACTTACTAGCTTTTGCCTTTAGCAAGTCACTTAACTCATAAGAAACTTCAGAATGTCTTCATCTTTCAGGTGGTTACAGTACTGGCTTCCATTTATTGAATATTTTATTTTCCATTGCCCCATCATGATGTTTGACACTTTATACATGGTATATTTTACAAGTAAAAAAGAATGAAAGTATTTCTTATTCTTTCACCAACCACTTAAAGTTGGGACAATTATCCCCATTCTACAGAAAAAATAAATCAAGTTAATAAAGGTTAAATTATTTATCAAGTCCATAGAGCTCTCAAGCAGCAGAGCCAGAATTTAAATGTATGTACTTTTAAATTTTTTATATGGCATTCAGTTTATTATATCCCTCATTTCTGCAAGGTGCCCATACTCCCTTTCAAGTACCGATGGTAATGCATGGCTAGTGACAACTACATTTGACACACTATTTACTTATCACGCTCCAGAAAAGACCGATCTCTCCAGCTGCTTATTGATGTTCTATTATACTTGAGCATCGAAAATCACCAAACTCCAAATTTTCATAAAATCTTGTAAATTTTGAATGACCTCTTCCCCAATCACAGCCCTACAAGGTTACCCAGATCCTCTTTCTACTGTTTTCTCATTGTGTCTGTAGTTTTTTACCTCACTAAATCTAGACTTTTTTTTCATTATAGCTATTTTTATATTCCTCAGTGTCAACTACTACACTGTGAGCTACTGGAGCCACAAAATGAGCCTAGCTGTTCTGTGGACGCCCTATTCAGTCCTTTGTACAATGGGTTACATGGGGTAGATAATCTGTAACTGTCAAAAGGAATCAATTCATATTGCCAGATAAGGAGAAAACAGTAACACGTATTTGACAAATGACCAAATTTTACTTTATGTGATTTGTTTGATGATATAATGCCTAGATTTAGGTGATATTTTAAGACTGATATCTATAGTGAAGCTAAAGATTTTCTGATATATTTACCTTGTAGAATACAATAAAAGAAGAGGCTACAAATAAAAATGTCTTTGGATTGTGCTGCTAGGATTCAAATTTGCATTGGAAAATCCATTATTTATGTTCTTCATAAGTGCTTATATATTTATCTCAGTAACCTATTCGTGACTTTATCATCCGAAATGACATTTTGTGGTGGCTGCATTATCCTGGGTAATAGAAATCACATCTATAGAAGGTAATTTCAAATGGATCAAATAATCCATGTACTAAGAAATGAAGGCAGAGGTAAGAAGCAACAAACCAGTAAATAGCTTATACTTCCTCAACCTCACACAAAGGAATGTCATAACTTTTATGGCCATTGACTGTAAAAATTATGAATATTCACAGACAATGCTTGTTAGGGAGCCAAATGGAAAAAATAAATAGATTTTTCAAATCAATAAGAAACAGTGAATCAAGTATATGTGATGGCATCTTGGCAGCTACATTTTAAATTATCCCTTTAGATAAAACACAGCACTCACTCCTATCAGCGTGCGTTAAAGGTATATTCTTGCTTAATCTTGTTCACTAAATCATGATACTCTTTTTATACTGTTCTTTTATTAATTTATGAAAGAAAATAACTGTTTTAGAGTTTATCTTTAATTGTAGAGTTAGAGTCCATACAATGGAGAGCAAAAGTAGATTTAAACAAATTACTGTGATGCAAATTGGTTTAATTTCCCCATGATTTATAATATCATACATAAAAATTATAGAATTGATAAAATATAGAATAATGTTAATAGAACAAAAGGTACCTATAATTTTTCCAGTTACAAGTGGTGACTGTTATAATTATTAACATTATTTTCAGTTTCTTGTCTTTGTGTGGTGTATATATGATTTCATTATAGTAGTGAAAGCTATAAGATCTCAACTGTGACCAAAATATTATTCAATCATTACAGTTAGAATTAAAGAACAGTGCTCAACATTTTAGATTATTTTTCACATTTATAAATTAAGTTTATGATATTCTTTATAATTGCCTTAAAGGAAGGTTTTTAATACAAGTTGAACATATTTCTATGATAATATTTCTAAATATCTAGACTGTCTTTTAATTTTTGATGCTATTGAGATTTTTATCTTAATGTCTCTTATTTGGTCTTTGCTATAACATAAGACATCAATATTTTGTGTATGTTTATGCACTTGAATATTTTACTAATTTTTCTTTTAAATTATTAGTTGTTTTTTAAAGCAAGTGTAGAAACACATAGATTAAAAAGTCAAATTTTTTATGTGATTACGGATTGGAGAGTCTCCTGTCTTCTCTTCTCCCATCTTATAGCAGTACCCAGAAGCAATCACTTTTAGTAATTTTCTAATCTTTCACCAGATATTTAATTTCATATCTCTTATATCAGTGTGTTGTTAGTATTTGACTTTTCCCATTTTGGTATGTCCTATTGATTTCACACTATGGAAACTGAGAATTCGGCTCTATCACATATTTCCAGTCACAACGTGAATAACATACTTTCTCTTCTCCTTTACTCAAACTAGTTCTCATAATTTTGGCCCAAAAATATTCAGTGCTTACATAATTATGACCAGGTATGCATCATCTTCAGGTGAATCAGGTGGTATTCTAAGAGTGTATCTCTTTGTATCATTTTGTTTTTTCTGGCATTAATAATGATCTAATTTTAAATGCTTTATTTTTATGCACTTTTTAATTGATTCATCTGCTAGCACTCCACTAGCAGTATAAACCCCTTTTTAATACTTTCAGAAACATGAATGTTTTCTCTTATCTCCTATGTTAAATACTTTGCCAAGTGGATCTCTTATCTTCCTTTTTCTTGTTTAACTTTCTTTTTTTAATGAATATCATCTTAAGAATAAAGGTAATGATTTTGAGAAAGTGCTTGCATGAAACTGCCTTTATTTTAAGCTCCTACCTACCAAATTGGATGAGTATAGAATTAATGTTGTGAATTCCTTCTCTCAGTAATACCTTTTCTTTTGAGGGTATTACTCCACTCTTCTCTAGTTTCCAGTATTGAGTTTGAGACATTAATACTTGGTTTTGTTATGCTTTACCTGGAAGTCTTTAGAATTAACTTCGCTCCCAGTAAAATGAAATTTGGTGAGATGTGCCTTATTGCAGTTCCATTTTCATTTATTGACTGGGAACAAGGTGACCCGAACAGTCAGAAAATTTCAGGTATTTCAGTTTGGAGAAATTTCTTAGATGGATTGCTTTGATAATTTGTTCACCTCAATTGTCTCTATTCTTTCTGAGTAATACCAATTAGAATTTGGGGTCTAGTGTACTGATTATTTAACAATCTAATCATTTCTCTTTTATCCCTTTCTTTTTCTTTATTATACTTTCTATATCATCTCAACATTTTTTATTTCTTTTTGTCTTTTTCTTAAATTTTCTAATATTTTATTTTTCAACATTGTTTATTGTAACAATGTTTTCTTGTAACTTTATTAAAAACATTCCTATTTTACTTACATGTCTAAGGATATTTTTCCCGTTCATTTACTGTTCCTTCTAAGTTATATGAATGAGTGTGCTTACATTTGTGTGTGTGTCTAGGAAAATGTTAGCTTATTAATAGTTTAGAAATCATATTTAGTATACACTAGCCACAGTAGAAAAACTACAAAGTTTTTGGAATAATTTCATTTTGCTCCAGATTTCAAATAATTTTACTTTGCTGAGCAGAAAGTTAAGGGTGGGAATTGGGTGCACAATCTCCTTATTTTATATTATTGCATAGTAGTGTACTGTAATTTATGGGTAGGTTACTGTTGCTTTCTTTGTTTTTCTTATCCAGCATTAGAAGCATTACAGTTAGTGCAATTAAACTAGAAATCTGATATTGATTTTTCGTTATTCACTATTTTGAGGAATGCTAGTGATTTACATTGTAGTTTTTGTGCCACTACAGTTTTGCAATTGGAAAGGGCCAGGTGTTATTTTAAAGTGGAATTCAGGAAGACTTGCTTTGTTTGATTAAAGTTAATGTAGAAAATGTTAACAGACATAAGTTAATTATATATAAAACTACTTGGGACCTGGCTCCAATGTAAGGTCAAATATCCATCGTCTCAATTCCAAATAAAGACATATGACTCAGAACAGTGAGAAAAAAGGAATCAAGTATTTGCTGCTTTCCAATAGAGATTTAGGCCATGTGTAAATAAAACAGAAAGGGCTGAAAATTATTCCTTTCTTTTATCCTAAATATTTCACATTTTCAATTTATTTTCTTAAATCAAATAATGCACCTATGGCAAATCAATTAATAAGCATCTTCCCAAACAGCAGAAGTGAAAATGTGGCACGCACCATTTTGATTCACACAGTTTCTACTCTGAAAATGTTTCCTGGAGATTAAACACAGCAATTTCTTTGAATATTTCAACAACGTTATCATAATAGCAGTCTAATTTTTGCTTATAATAATTTAGTTTTTAAATATCAGAGCATGAACAGTTTGTATTTCTTTTCCATATTTGTATAATTACACTTATTTTCTATTATGATTCTATAAAATAAATACGTTTATTTCTAACTTAGTGAAGAGATAAAAATCCCTTGTGAGGGGACAATCATCTAGAAAAGGTCTTTAATTTTTGGCAAACATTACTGGTTTAAAGAATGTGAACATGCCTGAAATAGAGATGTTTTCATTTGGATAGCTTTTCTATTTGTGTTTACAGACTTAATTAATTTTATATTTAATAGTTAATTTTATAAATAATAAATTTATAATTTATAAATAAAGGATCAAAATTTCTTATAAGCAACAACCACTCAAAAAATGATAAAGATGTCTTTAGAGGTACTACAACCTCACTTGAAAATGGAAAAAAGGGATTTCAATACTACTCAAGGCTCCAGAGAAGGAAGTCCGTACTTCTCTTCATTACCTCTAAGATAAGATTTTCTTGAGGGACCAGTATATAGTCAATTTTCTCAAATGATCCAGATGATCTTGAAAACTGCACATCTCTGAGTAGAACAAGGTAATCTGTTTATGTCCTTAAGTTTAGTGTTTTAATAGTGTTATTCAAATGTTCCATCATCTTATGAGTGTTAATCTGATTAGGTGAAAGTTTACTGAGCTGAATGTGTTAAAACATCTCACTATGAATATGGATTTGTCTATTTCTCCTTGCCATTCTTTCATGTTGTGAGTTGAGTCTGCATTATTAAGTATATGCTAATTATATATATTTCTGTTGAGTTGACCCTTTATACTTACATATTTCTAATATAACACTTTTCCCCTTAAATTATACTTGTTGTAATTTTATTAGAGATATACCATTTTATTTCTATGTTGATATGTTAAATTTTTTCAGTTCTTATGAAACAATTCTTATGCATTCTTATATTGAACATCTGTCTCTTATAAGCGTTAATAGAATATTTATTTTTGTTTGTCTTGTTCTAATTTCGTCTGACAATGGATGCTGTTCATTAGGGTTATTACCCTATTTGCATGTGAAGTAATTACTAATACATTTTGGTTTACATCTACCATCTAATCATTAACTGCCATTTTAATTTATTTGAATTGTGGTTCTGTGTCTCTTTCTCTTCACCATTTTTGGTTTGATCGAATACTGAATATTGTATCATACCCTTCACGTACGTCATTTCATCTTCTTGGTCCCAAATCTCACTCCTTCTACTGTTGAACCAGCCAGATTCTGTCTCATTCAGGTACATCTTGACAGTACCTTGCTTCAAATGTGTACTTCATTCTTCTTGCTTTCTGTCTTGGGGCTCATATCATGCATAAGCAACCAGGAAATGAGAAATGGTTAAACCTCATAGGGCTACACTTGACTGTGGCCTCATGAATGTGAATGAATTAATATTTTTCCACATTTTCTCTCACAAATGAAAGTCTCAGTTTTTCCAGGAAAAATTGGAAGGCTTAGAATTGGAACTTAGAAAGTTGGGCTCCAGTGTTTCTGCTCTTATCATCTTCGCTAATGGAATCTATTTTCATTGCTTTCAAAAGAACAATCATACCACTACCAATTATTGGACAAAATATTATCACATTACTTTAAAATATATCCTTAGCATAAAAAGTAAACTGCTTCTGAAATATAAATCTTTCAATCCTAAATTTGTATGTCTGAATGACCATACTATATTAGTTACTATAATTATATGGTTGTGCCCATATCTAAGAGGAAGAATGATCATCATTATTACTATGTTTTCAAATAAATGTTCTCTTCCAGAAGCATTTGAAAGTTTTATCAAAAATTCATGTTAGAGTTTTAAATGGGAAATTCACTAAATGCTAAATGTATAGTTAACTTGGAGAGAGTGTTACCTTTTTACATGGCATATAGTTCATATCTGTATGTAATTAGATTCTGTACTATAAATAATGCATTTCATCATTTTCTTCAGATATGTCTTATGCCATTCATAAGTTGATTACTAGATATTTCATGTCTCGTTGCTCACTGAATTATTTCATAATATACTTAAATCAATAAAGTTAAAATACATTCAAGATAATGTTAACTTCTGAAATTTGATTCAAAAATTAACCACAAGAAGAGAATAGGCATTTAATGTGAAAACAACAATGTCTTAGTTTTCTACAAGTTAAGAATTTGAAAATAAATTAATGTGGCTTCTAAAAGAACAGTACATTATCAGCAACCTTAATGAAGTCACACGTTCAAAAGTAAAAGTACAAGTAAAAGTAAAAATTTTACTATATTTTCAATTAGTCAGTAAATCTCTGACCTTTATCATTTTATCCTTCACATTTTAGAAATTTAAATGACAAAGTCTAGGTATAGACACCTAATTTTATATAATTGTGATGCTGTTATTGAGAAAACAATGAAAGAAATTTAGGGCATCCAATCCAACTAAATAAAACAGGCTAAGACAACAGCACTTCAAATATTTTAACATAATTTTTTTAAACAGAATATATAAAATGAAAGAGAATTAGTATATCATAAACAGTAAAACAAATTATTTAAGAAGACTGAGCATGAATCAATCCTTCTTAAAGCTATCCGATGAACGTTAATTTGGTTTAACCATCATTTGTTCACTCTCATTACCCTCTAACAAGCCATATGAATGGTGTTCGAATATTTACTTCCTCAATTATATTTTTAGAT
This sequence comes from Lepilemur ruficaudatus, assembly GCA_963574885.1. Lineage (NCBI taxonomy): Eukaryota > Metazoa > Chordata > Mammalia > Primates > Lepilemuridae > Lepilemur > Lepilemur ruficaudatus. The sequence goes on along the minus strand of CAUYRT010043693.1, from coordinate 3,273 downwards.
TTGCAAGGGTAAGTACAGTCCCTATTCATATATCTATTCTCAGATCCTAGTATTGTATTTGAAGCACAGTGAAAACGAAATAAATGTGTGCCAATGAAACAATGAATGAATCAATATTAATCTACTAAAGATTGTGCATCAGATTGATTTAGAACTAAATTTCAAAATTTAATGTTACCCTATAACTCAGAAGATAAGATTGCATGCTTTGATGGCTGTTATGTATTGAATAAAATATAAATCAAAATATTTTTGAAAATAGTAAAGTGAGTAAAAAGTAAAAAAAAAAAAGAGCTAAACAAGGATTGTTTATAAGAGAAGAGCTGACAATGAAGAAATATAAAGAACAATTTTCTTCCTTCTATTTAAAAAAATTGTTAGACTTAGGCATTTTCCCTGTACATTAACTATTATTTTGGATTGGAAAAATAGATAAATACTGAGATCTGAAAGAAAAATAAAATATTAAATTTACACATACACTTAACTGACAAGTTCATTTGCGCATAAACTTTTTGGAATCTGTAGACTTCAAATGTAATAACTTAATAGTTCTGGTAAATCTTTAAATAATGTTGATTACATTAGATGCAAGTGAAAACTGTAATAGAAGAAGCAACATAGAATCATGTGAAAATAAGGAATAAACTAACCAAGAAATATTAATATTACAAAGATAGCATGGAGATTGTCAAAGATAAAAGACATCTCTCCAAAGAATATACGTAATCTTTCTTTATTATCAAGACTCTTTCACTAAAGGCTGGCGTCTTAAGCTGGCTTGATAAAACCTAACAAAATCAAAACTCCATATAGAAAGGCTTTGGGTGTTTTTCTTTCAGTGTTGTGAACTTTTCCTTTGTGCAGTATCTGCCACTGTCATTTGGGGAGGAAACAATATGATGAGGAATAGCACAATATTCTTCAAGATGATTTCATAGAGATATCAAACTCTCAACTAAACTTAAAAATTGATTTATAGTGACTAAAGTGTGAAAATAATTAATATTTATATTTGTTATCTTCACTTAGACATCAGTGTTCACATTCAGTGATTATAAAGAATAAAAATTGTCTTTTTCTTAGTTTAAAAGAGCTAAACTAATATTTTAAATAAGTAAACCTTTTTTAAGTCAGAATTAAAATACCACTGTCTTTAGAGCTCAAAAGAAATAAAATTTATCTTGATGAGACTAAAAAAAAAATCTGTGATCATTTTTAAAGTATAACAAGAGTCACACAAAGCCAGAGATGTGTCAACAAACACCTGTCCATCACAAAAGAACATTAATTTTCCTTTTCGGACTGATGAATTAGTATCATCATTTACTGTTTTTATGTTAGTCATTTTCCTGTCTGTCCATCAAAAGAAGAAAAACTCTGTGTCTACAACTGAAATTAACAAATAGGTAAAGCCTCTGACCTTACCATGCACTGACATCTCTGTCTTCCATTTGTCATTTGATCTGAGGTTGTCAGCAAACAGATGTCTCCTTTAGCCTAAGGCATACTCAGAGCTACTAGGGCATCTGTTGCTATGACATTTGAGGAAGGTATGGAAAGTGATGATAATGTGATTTGTAGGTCCATCCGCATTAAGTGCTTGAAAGTGTAGGACGGGAATGATGCATTCCCGGCTAATTTGTTAATGCTCATTTTAAAAATGCTTTTAGTTAAATGCAATTTCCTGTGCCAAACATATTTTTTTCCCTGTAAAGTGTCTCCTAAGATAATTTACAAGTTGATCTGTGTCTCGAAAATGCCTCTATTTAACATCTGAACTTTGAATGTTATTTGCATGAGAGACTATAACATAACTTCCTATAGTCTTGCTTCTTTAAAGGCAGGTATGTCTTAATTATCATTCTCACCTTCTCATAATGGATTTATAGCCAAACAAAAGATAATTATTATAATAATATTAGCAGAAGAATTCTAACATGCTTTAATTAACTTAGAATAGTCAATAAAATTTTTGGCTTGGGGTTATGAGATCACGCTCCACATACTGTGTGTGCACGTGTATGTGTGTGTGTGCATGTTATTCAGTTGGAGGGAAATTTTCATTTTACAGTCATGGGCACCTAATTTAGCTAGATGGGCATTTTCCATGTTTGCATAATTGTGTTTCAAGAGAAGAATGCTAAGTGCTCTAATGTTGGTTTTTTGTTGTTTTGTCTTGACAATAGCATTGAAAAATACAGATAGATTGTGAATATTTATTTTAAAATAATGGTAAAATATATTTTGTACTTATGAACAATTTATTATTTTACATATTCATATGAGTAATTGAAATCCATCCTAGTTGAGCTCAGAAAACATGGCCATGAGAACTAGTTAAAATTTTCTACTATAAACATATTATCATGGTTTTCTAAAATCTATGGGAATAGATAAAATGTGTAATTTGAAACTAAGCAGACATGATCTCTAGTACTTTGATACAGTTAAGCCTTATAATCTCTTTAAGCCTTACTTCTTGATTTATAAAATGGGGTTAATGATAATTACCTTGAAAGATTATGGCAATCACTGAAAGTAATATTCATAAATCATTTAATACTATACCTCTTCTAGAGCACCTGCAATAATATTACATGTATGACAAATCATTGCTATCATCATTATTTTGATACTAATGCTAAATAATATAAAAAAGAAAAATGTTTTTATGTGTGCACATATGTGTGTGTTTGTGCATGTGTGTTTCTGTAGTCAAATAAACAATGAGTAAATGGAAAGTCTTACTGTGTGAAATAAACCTACCTGAGGCCTCAGGAAAACAATTTCTATTCATAGATTAAAATAAACAAACTCTAGGCTCTCTCTTTATAGTAAGTTAGTAACAGCACATCTTAAAATCTGTTGTGAATATTCTCTTCTTATTTCTACATGGGTCTAAATAAAGGTAGATTATTTTTAAGTCTTTGTGAGAGACAGATATGATACTGCTGTTTTATGAACTATATAACAGTTGTCCTGCCATGTAGAGCAGCTCTCTTGGTGCCTGTGTAAGCGGTCACATAACTGCTTTATAGTAAATAGTAGACCTTCACTATTTCTAGGACAAATCTTAATCAAAATTTTCTAGGATGCATTTCTTTCTTTTTTTTCAATTTTTTTTCTTTATTGAAGTATACTTTACATATCATGCCTTTACTCCATTTTAAGTGTACAATTAAATGATTTTCAGTGAATTTACCGAGGTGTACAGTTAATCACATAAATCAGTTTTAGAGGAATTCCTTCCCCCTATTGAACAGGACTTCT
>CAUYRT010043691.1:0-63822 GCA_963574885.1 Lepilemur ruficaudatus | reverse complement strand
ATTTTTTTTTGAGATAGAGTCTCGCTCTGTTGCCTGGGCTAGAGTGCTGTGGTGTCAGTGCAGCTCACAGCAACCTCAAACTTCTGGGCTCAAGTGATCCTCCTGCCTCAGCCTCCCGAGGAGCTGGGATGACAGGCATGCACCACCATGCCCGGCTAATTTTTTCTATTTTTGCTAGAGACGGGGTCTCACTCTTGCTCAGGCTTGTCTCGAACTCCTGAGCTCAAAAGATCCTCCCGCCTCGGCCTCCCAGAGTGCTAGGATTACAGGCATGAGCCACCGCGCTTGGCCCCTTGGTTCCACTTTTAAAATCCACTATTAATTCTGGTTCCATGGGAGCCGGAGCACCGTCTCAGGGATAAGTGAATGGCGGTGAAAGTGGGGACGGTTCCGGTGAGTGGAGCTTCCCTCTGGTGACCAGAAAGTGCTGCCTGAGACTCGGTCCCTGGAAGCACAGCTCCTTTTAGTTAAATACATAAACTACCATAAAAACCACAATTATAATGACTGCCATGGTGACAGTTTCAATGCACTGAATTATATGAAAAAAGAAAACAAACAAAACCTGGGACATGACTGAATGGCACAAGAAGTAGGAGCAATAGCATAGTATGTCATTTATGTTTATTACCAGAGGTTTCAACCCACTGAATGGCTCATGCCTGCCCACACTATAGCTGAGTCATGTTTGATATCTCCAATGAGCAGCAATAAAAAACCCTTTATGACTTCCATGCTATTTTCATACCTTATTTATTCTATTTTTTCTCCTGTTTTTAAGTCATCCTTTTTGTTTATTAAGTTGGTTACTATGGAGATCATGACATCAGTAATCTTGACTAAGCTCAATGGTCTTGAGGCAACATTCAGGGTTAGGCTTTGATACTCACGGTGGCTCAGTCCTGGAGAACAGCAGCAGCTTGTGAACTGAGGACGGAGGCTTCAGGCTGCTTCTCTGGTGAGAGGACACACTGATGGAGCAAACCATGCTCCCTCAAATGTGCTCCCTTGGCCAAGGCCGTGGGGGGGGGTGCGGGGCAGGGGAGGCAGCCCTGAGCGGGAGGACTACACCTCCCGGATGAACAGGTACTGCAGTTGCCAAGGCCCATTTAATCCTCCGCCTCTAAGGAACTCAAATGCCATTTCCCCTCTAGATTGGGTGACTGTGTAAATAATGATAATAACTAAACTCAGGCTGCTTTAGGAAAATTACTAAATTGTGGAAGGCTTTTAATCCACCTGAGCTCAATTAGAACATAAAACCTCTCTAGATTCTGGCTTGTTTTTCCCGATCTTTTGCATCTTCCACAAAAGTTTTTTTTAAAAACTAGAATTTATTACTAGGATGACATGTAAAAGTTTTAATGAAAAGATCCAAAAGTTAGACTTAAGATAGTGTACTTTATAATACATACATCTATCGATGTCGAATCACTTCATAATGAATGGAGTCAAGTTTTTATAATTCTTCCACTGGCCAGAGGGAGTCCCCCAACCCCACGAGGTGCCTTCTTGGTCTGCTGTCCACATGTACATCGCTGCTACCATTGTGCCAGTAGTAGAGTACTATTTTTATGTTAACGGATGAACTTTATTCCTGCCAAGTCCCTGTTGACTCATGATCCCTCCTGATACTTCAGGAAGCAGCTTGGAGACACTGGGCCTGTGGGCAGACACAACCCAGCAGTACACATGGGTTGGTTCTGTGCTTTTGCATTTCAAGGCAGATAACAGGTTGCAAGAAGGTTTTTGAGTCTCAAAAGCCTGACTGTTGTGCATCGAAAGTCAGAGGTGATGTCACAAATGACAGATTTCAGAAGAACTCATGGTGACAGCAGAGGCTGTTGTTCCAAAGACCAAAAGAAGGAGGAAAGTGGGAGAGAAAGAGAGAGGAATGCAGTACAGCCCTCTCCTTCCCTCTGGTTAAGGTCAGAAAAGTGGAGTGAAGGGGAAAGGATTTCCACCAAGATTTTGGAGAATATGAATGTAGAAGAGACTGTGCACCAGAAGGACTTCCCTGCCACCGTGTCCTGAGAAGAGTTCAGTGGAGATGGCTAAGGGAGCTCCCAGGGCAAGGAAGTGTGAACTAAAATAAAATTTTAAGGCTCACCCCCCACCAGCTGACTGAATGGACTCCCTCCTGGCCAAAGGAATATCCTAAAACTAAATTGTCTGCCAGGAGGAGGGAGGTCAGACATGCCTCATCATGCCCCCCTTCTTGGGGACATCCTTTATAACTCATTAACAGGCCAAAGAGTATGCAAGACAAATCTGTAGGTCCTCAATTTACACAACAAATTTATGTCCCATGGCTTATCTCTGATAACAGTTCCTTATGTTGAAACATTCCAAGCCTTAAGACAAAGCTTCATGTCTATAACCAATTACAAGCCAAAGAATCTTTAAACCCACCTATAACCTGTAAGCCCTTGCTTCGAGATGGCCCACCTTTTTGGGCCAAACCAATGTATGCCCCCCACATATTGATTTATGACTTCACCTGTAACCCCTGTCTCTCTGAAATGTATAAAACCAAACTGTAACCCAGCCACATCAAGTCCACTTGCTCAAGGCTTCTTAGGAGTGGCTCCGGGTCATGGTCCTCAAATTTGGCTCAAAGTAAATCTCTTTAAAATTATTTTACAGAGTTGGCGCTTTTTTTTTTCAGTTGACAGAAGGAAATGAGGCAGGTCACACAGCCCACAGACCCAGACAGCCTCAAGGCTGTGAATAGGGAAGGCACCTAAGGGTGCTGGTGAGGACAGGCATTACCTGTAGCAGACAACTGCCCCCCCCAGCTCTCTCCCTGCCTCCGTGATGCCAAGACTTTCCATGGCCACAAGCTCCTGAGAATTACCTATCTTCCCTATACCCCGAAAATAAAATAAGAGGAAAAATTCCCACATGCACTCAACGTAAATATTAGACAGTTAAATTTACCTGGAATTGATGGAGGTTACTTTTACTCCCATTAGGGGGAATGAGGCTTAAAGCTGTGACTCAGATGAATTAGAGAAAAATAAGAAAATAAAAGACTTACCGTTTTGCACACCTGATTATCCGTCTTAAACATCTGCCTCTGACAATAAGAAGGAGGCTTCATTGTGTGCCTCTGTACTCTGTATGTTGCTGAGATAAAGCAACATATTGCCAAGAGAAATCTTTTTAAAGTCAGGAATGACAAGTTTTCATTTTCAAATTCTAAAGCTTCATGCTCTTTGATTAAAAAGAGCATATTAAAAAGAGCATGATTAAAAAGGTATAGTAGCTATAATTTTGACCTGGAAATACTATTCCTAGGAATTTATTCAGAGGAAATCACCACAAATGTGCTAAAAAATAATAAGGGTGGAAATGGTGGCATTGCTTATAATGATAATGACTTGGATAAAAACTTAAGGCCAACACGACGGAACTGGCTACAAACCACAATGGTGAATTATGGGTCCTGGAGTCTGGAAGCCTTGACTTAGCAGGTGCATGGCCTTGGGAAAGTTACTGTCAAGTAGGACATTTGAAGTATGAAGACAATAGATGCTACATTCCAAAGGAGCTCCTCTACTATAATGTCAAAGTCAGTGGGCAAGAAATGGTTAAATGACTTTTAAATCCCTAATGCACAATGAAGACCTAAAAGGGTTAGAAGAATGGATACAAGAGAAGATTTTCTGGAGACTTCTTCAGGGAGGACTGTTGATGTGCTCTGAGGCTGGTGCACCCCACCCCTAAGAGGAGAGGTCGGGTTGCCTGGCTATTGCCTCAAGTCGCAGTGACAGTTGGGAGCCCTCCCAGAGCTTCACACGAGTCCCCTCCAGTCAGCGGACACAGTCAATGGGTGTGTGACACCTGCCTGAGAAATCTAAGGAGTGCAGTGGGCACCCCAGCTGCAGCTGGGTGAGCCGAAGGACAGTGGCCTGCGCTGCCAGAGTCTACCGACCCTCAGAGGATGAGCTGTTCTCCTGGACCCTTCCTATAGGGCCACCTTGAGGGGTAAATAAGACTCAGGTGTCAAAGCTGGAGGGCTGCATTGGCTGCATTATGGGGGTGCTGGGGAGAGGTCCCCAGGGATGGGAACTCCTGAAGAAACTCCAAACACATGCCAAACACTGCATCTAGCCAAGAGGTCACAAGCCATCTTGTGACAGCAGTGACAGTAGTGGTCAAGTTCAGACTCACCTGCTCCCCAAATGTTCCTCCCTGCCTTGACCCCAATTTCAGTATGATCAGAAATACTGCTAAATAATAAGAAACTAACAGTCTAAAAAAAAAAAGGACTACATGGTGTTAGCTATATATGTGCTAAATAAGCAGAAGGCACCTGGCGGTAGAAAGAGAGAAGAGACCGTCCCCTGCCCCCTTCCCCATCTGTAGGCTTCCACCTGCGTGCAGCAGGTGTCAAGCTTCAGCAACGGGACAGGGGAGTCTAACCTTTGGATGGAAATTGAGTTCCAATGATTACATCAAATATAATTGAACTTTTTATGGAATTAAGATCATGTATCATGATTTGAGGCGACCTACACAGCTTTAATTAACTAGAATTGACCTGGAAAAGTCCCAAGACTTGCCCACTTTGCATCTGGGTGCAGGAGAAAACCCAGCCACGCTAAGCTAAGTGCAGGGTGATGGGAGATAGCAAAAGTGGCTTCATGCTTATTCCCACGAGTCTCCTGGCTTCATGTTCAATTGCATTGCCAAACCTCTCCTCCTAACCTCAGTTTCCCTCACTGCAAAACAGAGAAGATGACACCCAAACTTCTGTGAGAATGCAACATGATCCATGACAGCAGGTGGTGCAGAGCCTGGCGCAAAGCAAGCACTCGTTGCTGGTCAGCAGAACACTGCACAGCCGTGAGAGCCACACTTCAGAACACTTAGTAACACAGAAAGACATCTTGAGTTCAGGTGAACCCTGAGTTCACCTTCAGGGAAGGGGCATATTTCAAAGCGCATATACATATGACCCCATATTTAATTGTACATACGTGAGGTTTTCTCCCCCACAGAAAATAAACTATAAGTAAAAACACCAAAATATTAACAAAGGCAATCTACAGATAGGAAGATTGCAGATCTTATTGATTTTTCTCTTCCTATTGTTTTTTTCCTAAAATTTCTACCAAAAATATGTACTGCTTTTGTAATGCCATATTCATCCTTAATCAAGGGGAAAAGATGTACCTTCCTAGTCAGCATCTGCAGCTCTAATTGTTCCCTTTGTCATTTTACATCCCCAGCTACTTTAAAATACACAAAGCAAAGCCTCGAGTTGGTGTTTCCATCCCTTTCCTCCCTGAAGGCGGATTCTGAAGAAGCCACTTAGCTGCGAAGGCCAATTCCAGCCCTGGGAGCTCGGGTCCACCCAGGAGCCTTGCTCGGCTGTGGCCTTCCCAAGCTCTGCAGCAAGCAGCTGATGCTTCCTCAGGCACTTCTGGACCTCTGTGGCATTCATTACCCTGGCTCTGCAGGGAACAGAATGCATATTTCTGACTCCTACTGAGTTGTGGCAAGAACTCGATCAGTATCCAGGAGAGCCTCAGGATTTTTTCTTTTCTGTTGGGAGCAGTGGCAGCTCTTTTTAAAGGCAATGACATTACCAAAGGTGGACTGACTGAACAAAGGACATACTGGTGGCTTAAAAAAACAGAAAGTCCTCCATTTTACTCCTGTGTTTGGACAGGCATTTGCTTTGCTGCCCAGGCACTCCTAAATGTCTGTGCAGGACCACAAGAGGCTGCTGAGTCCAAAAGGGTGGATGGAGCAGAGCAGACAAGAACAGGAGAGATTTTATTTTAGAAAAATCTCTGCTTTCAGAAGAACTGAGGCTTTTGTTAGTGGTATAGTCTTGAAGTGTGTGTGAAGCTCTTTTGGAGTGGTGGAAGGCTCTGCTCCTGAAAGTGAAAAAACAGTGAAGTACGCTGCCTTTCAATAGCCTTGAGTGGACCAGCATTTGCCATTTACTAGCCAGACTGCTGGATCTGATCTAAGAATGAAAGAATGCAAAATGGTGCAGCCACTTCGAAAAACAGTTTGCTAGTTCCTCAAAGTATCAAACATAGAGTTACCATATGGCCCAGCAATCCTCTCCTCTGTATATACACCCAGGAGAAATAGAAACACATATATACACAAAAACCTGTATGTGAATTTTCATAGCAATATTATTCATAATAGTCAAATAGTGGAAAGAACTCAAACGTCCATCAACTGATGAATGGAAAAATAAAATGTAGTATTATTCATATAATAGAATGTTCAACAATGTAAAAGAATAAAGCACAGATACATGCTGACACAGGTATGAACTTTGAAAACATGCTAAGTGAAAGCAGCCAGTCACAAAATACCACACATTGTATGATTCCACTTGTATGAAATGTCTAGAATAGGTAAGTTCATAGAGATAGCAAGCAGATTAGTGGTAGCCTAAGGCTGGGGGAAGAGGGAGTGACTTACGATGGGCATAGGTTTCTTTTCTGGGTGACAGAATGTTCCAAAATTAGACAGTGGTGATGGTTACACAACTCTGTGAACATACTGAATTGAACGATTTAAATGGGTGAATGGTAGGGTATATTATATGATTTATATTACAATGAAGCTATTAAAATTTGGGGGGGAGACTGTCCTATAATATCTGTTCTAGAAAATGAGGACAAGATATAGGATTGATTTGTGACAATACTGAGATGTTAAGAAGTTACTTTTCCCAATTTCTTCTTTACCACACCCTCGAGACCTCATTTTGCTATCATATCACCCTATCACAACCCAACTTCTCAACAATTTTTGGGATTTGTCAATCAAGCCACTAACTCACATCCTGTCCACCCCCTCCCCACCAAAAAACCTTCAGTCAGTCACTTGCTAGGCAGTGACTTGAGCACTTTCTAAGGACACTGTGAAGCCACATAGGATATGGAACTGAAATTTACAAGGTAAGCTCCACATAGGATCATAGTATTTTTCCTCCTTTCCCAGCAGCTGCTACATAATTCCAAAAGGTTTGTAACAACAAACTGATAGAACAGAAAGAGATGACTGCAGACAGCCTGGATCAGTGGGTGTCCAAAATCTGACCCTGGCACATTAACTTGGACCCATATATTTGTTTCTTCCCAGCTGAGCCCAGACAGGGTCAGGCTGGTACCAGATCAAACCCAAGAGCAGATAACACAGCCAAGAGGAAGATTCAAACTGCATTGGGGGAAAGCCATTTAATGTGGGTCGCCTTTGGGTTAAGAACCTGGTACCAAAGATCTGGGAGGTTCAAAAAGATCTATGTCAAGCCATATTCCTTATCTGTGGTTTGGTTTTCCTATAATGAGTCATGATGTAAGTACTTTAGCGTTTTAGGTAAGAAAGTTCATATATATGCAGTGGTTAAAGGTAGGAGTTTGGGCAACCAACTGCCTGGGGTTTAAAGCTCTGTCAATGAATTTACCTCTGGACAAGTCATTTACCTGCCCTCCCTGAAAGCCTATTTTCTTTAGGTATGTTGAGGATGGTAACTGCAATAACTGTTTACAAGTGCTGATGCAAGGGTCAAATGAGAAAATCCATGGGAAGCCTTTAGCAAGAGCTCAGGACATGTTGGTAATGGCAGTAGTAGTAGGTGCTGTTTTTATTACTTTGTAACCTTTCTAAGAGGGAGAAATTACAATAATAATGAGAATAAATCACTGGTTGATAAATCATTCTGATGTACACTTATATGCCACCTATCATATGAAACTAGATAGTGTTCAGAGAATAAGAAAGAAATGACCCTAGAACTCGTATGGTCTGAATTTAAAAAAGGGGCCCATAAAGGAATTTATATAAATTATTCTAAGAATCTCAGAGAAAAGGGCTCACTATAAATAGAAGGAAATGCATTTCTCATAGGTAGCATAAACACGAGTTGAGAAGTGGCTTGAAAAAGTAAACTTGACTCTTGGCAGTGATTTAAAGTGGGTTAATTTCATTTCAAGAAAATATTCCTCCCATGGTCACATGGATTATGATCATTGCAATATGACGCTGAAAAACACAGGTTTGTGTTTTTAGAAACCTCTACCAAGGAGAGGCCAAATAGCTGATTTTAAAAACAAGCCACACACCCCAACCACAAATAGAACCAAGCGAAGTGTAACCACTGGCAGTGAAAGTTACCAAGTTTAAGGAAGGGGCCGGGAAACAATTAAGCTGGGGAAAATCTAGCAGGTGCTGGGAGAATAATGCAATTTCCGAGGGCAGCAGATGCACAAGTGAAACAGTATCCAGTAACAGTCCATCAGATGGTAATTATGGCTGGACTGGGGAAGAACAGCCCAGATGAAAAGGGGCAATTCAAAGGGTAACTGAATGCCAGTGAGCGACATCTTCCTGAGAGATCACATACCAGGGAAAAGCGGGGCCATCACTTAGCTCTGAGGGGGAGGGTTAAATAAACCGTCATCTTTCTTTGTAGAAGGACAAAGGAGAAATGTGGAGAAATCAAATACACAGAATCCAAATGGAGGCCTCCAAAGAATTCATTAGTCCAGATTTAATCAGAACATCACTAATAAACAATCAGAAAAAAAAAATAACAGGCATTGATCACTCGGGAAGTATGATTTCTCAGGAAAGATGAAAGAAATGAAAGGTTGATTCAGTCCCGAAAAAGATTTGAAAGGAGCAGGGGAAGTGGGGGCAGGGAGAGAGACAGAGAGCAAGAGAGAAAGGAGGGGGAAGGGAGAGAGAGGAGTTCACACTGTAATTCTATGAACATTATAAACCCAGATGAAGGACTGAGGTGACTGAAGTGGATGATGGGGAGCATCTGTTGCTATCAAAGCAAGTGTAGGGTCTGTTTAAGTTCAAAGCAGATATTCTGTAGTTTAATAGGACAAATAATAGTTATTTAAACTCTTATTCTTTGAAAGGAAGCAGTGCCTGTGACACAAACACATTTCCTCCCCAGGAATTCTGCTGTAACAGTGTGGCTATTTCTCCAGAGTCTGGGCTCTCGCTACCTAGGGGCCAGCGCGAGTCCTCTTCCACCCCTGGTTAATACTGAAACTAGACTGCAAGCTCCTTGTGGGCAGGGGTGAGTCACAATTATACTGAACCCTTGTGAGGGGCAGGAAGGAAAGAACAGGCTGGCACATAGCCCCTTCCCTCCAAGGTAAGCGTAGACCGACTTGTTCCACGGTCTTTAATTAATATGACCACTCAGTTAATTCAGCCACATTTTGCGTGTTTCCCTGATCACAGTACCCATGCAGGTGGGCCATGATGATTCATTTAATAAAAAATTTCCACAAGAGTAACTCTCAGAATGTACATGCACAGGCCAAGATGGCTCATTCAAGCTAAGAAAAGAATCTTCCAGGTCCATCATGTAGAGTACGGTCTTGGTCAGGAAAAAGTCCCCTCTCTTATCCTCAAATTTATACTGGTTGACTGTGGAGTTATTATTAAGAATCTTTGGAGCCTACTTCTGAAATGAGTGATGAAAATCATTTATGTTTTCTAGGTTCTTTCTTACGACCTGTTGTCAATTAAGAGAAACAACAGGGAAGGTGCTATGCCAGGGACACCTATCATCCAACCCAGGCGGAAACTAAGAGGCCCTTGGGGTGGGGAGGGAGGGCATATTTCCCTGCCATGCAGCGATGAATTTCAATCACTGCTGCCTTGTGCCAGATTCAAATTGGCAACCCACCGAGATGAAATACTTTCTATCCCATTACTCATGCCTGGAGTGATCTGTTCCCTTGAAGATTGGCTTCCTAGGTGAAAGCTAGGGACTGGACGGTCACTCTAACATGCTTAAAATAGGACAAAAGGTATGAAAGGCCAGTGGCCAGTAAAAGAAATGATACGGTGAGGGAACAGAGGGTCCCACGTAAAGCTTGATGCACTGGGAGGGGTCAGGGGTGTGGGGAGAAAGGGAACTTAAGGGAAAAGAGGAATTCAGTTAGTAATGACAATCGCTCAGCCTCACACAGTTCAACTGCTGTGACACTACTGCTCTAGTAGAAATAGTAAGAAAACAGTGCACTGAGGACTACATAGAAATTGCTCTTAAAATAATTCTACTAGGCTCAATTTGTGTGAGATAATCACTCTAAAACATTAAAGCCATCTAAATGTTAAAAAGAGAAAAATAATTTAAAATGATATAATTTAGCATTTTAACTTTTGAACATCTAGGTTCATTCCATGTGGACTAGGGTCTCAATAAATAATCCTTTGATTAAACTTTGAAGATTTCCAAAATTTTTACTGAAGCTTGTTTACTGAATCCAAATCTACACTAAAACCTTCTCAAGATTGAGCACAACGAGTAGCAGTAAAAGTGCTTCCAAACAGTCAGAATTCACCAATGAAATAAACAGGACAGCACAATGTAGCAGTGACAAGAAGCATCAGCATTATCATTTTCCCACCTGCTCCTAAAGTGGTTGTCTTCCTGGACCCTGGGTTTAAACAATCTATCTCTGCCATGTCTTGAAATATACCAGGGCTCGAGGGTGGGGAGGCACAGCATACAGAGATGACCTTGGAAAAGTTTATTAAATGTAAGCACTGATTTCAAATCATACTAACCAGGGAAGTCATGATAGGATCATTTTAAATGAAACAAAATGTTTTCTTTGGCTTTCTCCCTACCTGGAGCTCCAGCTCACCTCAAAGTTGCCCAACTCTGGAAATTCCCAAGGGTGGTGGTGGGGAAGGAACTCCCAAATGTTCAGAAAAACACTGCTCTCGACATCCACGTGACAGCTCTGTATTCCTGCCCCCAGTTCCAGCCCCACCATCTATGCCACCAGCTGACAGCTGAGGGCATAGGACCCACAGGTCACCTCTAATATACAAGGGCTTCTCTTGGCCCAGTCCTGTGGTCTATCTATACCTGAAGGTGTCTCAACCATGACTGCAAAAGGACAACATTTCTTGTCCTTACCCTGAGCTGATACAGAAGCTACAAAGCAGTACACCTGGTGCATCCATGGACTTTTTATTTCTGGCCCCTTCTCCTGGGATCAGCTTGACTCTTATTTCAGTGATGGATAAAGCATGTGGCCACCCTCTTTGACCCAAGACACTACCTTTGCACCTAATTTGCGGGTGTTGGCTTTCATTCCAATGAAGCATTTTCCCAGGATTTCCAGGTACAAATAGACCCCCTAGTGGCCCATCTCAGAGGTCCTCCAGGTGGGCTCAGGCACATCTCATCTCTAGGGTGCTGTAGATCCTGCTACTGAAGAATATTCCTGTGACCCACAGATGAAATAATACATGTCTGGGGTTTGCTTCAAAATGATATAGGAGGAAAGGGAAGTGGGTGCAGGTATAGAACATTCAAAATTGGCCAAGAGTTGAAAATTGTTGCAGCTGGGTGCTGAGTACATGGGCGTTTCAGTGCTACTCAGGTTGTGGTCTGGGACAGGTGCCTGAGTGTGAACTATTACTGGTCTGTGAAGATGTAAGTATAGAAATTGGGAGAAGCATTCAGATACTTTTATAGCAATTTGATGGAATAATTCTACATTTGTTAAATCTAATAATAAAATACTTGGACTTGAATTTTGTCTGTCTTTGCTTTTTGATCTCATTTTTCCAGGAATTCACTTTTTATAAAACAGTATGTGATACACTGTACATTAATAATAAAAAAAAAAAGGCCGGGCACGGTAGCTCACACCTGTAATCCTAGCACTCCGGGAGGCCGAGGCAGGAGGATCGCTCAAGGTCAGTAGTTTGAAACCAGCCTGAGCAAGAGCGAGACCCTGTCCCTACTAAAAATAGAAAGAAATTAATTGGACAACTAAAAATATATACAAAAAATTAGCTGGGCATGGTGGCGCATGCCTGTAGTCCCAGCTACTCGGAAGGCTGAAGCAGGAGGATCGCTTGAGCCCAGGAGTTTGAGGTTGCTGTGAGCTAGGCTGATGCCACGGCACTCTAGCCCGGGCAACAGAGTGAGACTCTGTCTCAAAAAACAAAACAAAAGAAAACAAAACCAAAGCAACAGCCACATAGAGATTGGGAAGCGCTGCTTTCTGTGATTTTCTCTGCCTTCGGATATGCTTGGCATTTTCCATAATAAAGACGAGGGGGGAAAAAGAATTGCTGTTTGTTTTCACTCTCTATTCAAACAGAAATTTACAATTTATCAAAAAATAATTTTTACATTTTACAAACACAAAGCTAAATGTAGGACTTGAAGCAGCCTCTGTTACAAGAAGGGGCTCCTCCAGGATGGGTCTGGCGGATGAACCCTCCGGCCCACAGCCAGTCTCGAGGTGTCCAGCTGAGCTCCCTATGATGAGCAACTCCTTGGCTAAATGTTTGGGGAGTTTAAACTTACACTTTCCTTTTTTCTCTCTCACAAAGGACAAATGTTAGCTCACTGAGGGATTTTTTTAACTTATTTAAGTGGAAGTGTATACAAATATTACAGGTCCACATGTCAGTCAGTGTGACAAAATTATGTATTCCAGTTAAGTTACTGAAAATGGCTGTGTGTATGTATACAGGGATACTTCCATTTACAATGAAATCTAGGTTCTATTTTAGTCCCTGTTCTTGTTCTGGTAATAAGTGTGTCCTGGGCCCA
This sequence comes from Lepilemur ruficaudatus, assembly GCA_963574885.1. Lineage (NCBI taxonomy): Eukaryota > Metazoa > Chordata > Mammalia > Primates > Lepilemuridae > Lepilemur > Lepilemur ruficaudatus. Next base: position 51,230 of record CAUYRT010043691.1, on the reverse strand, counting down.
TTCATTTTTAAGGTCAGAAATTACTGCTGCCCCAGGGCAGCTAATATGTTCCTGTTAATCACCCTGACTTCCTGGGAGGAGTTAAACAAACCAGCCTGGGACTGGGACTCAGACATCCCGAACAGCTCTGTTTCCTCGGTCAGCTTTGTCCACGTAATGCCTTGAAAGCACAACATTGATTGAAAGGGGGAATCTGCTTTTGAGGAAGGTGAAAGAAAACAAAAATATGCTGGGAGGGTGACTCTAGGCCATTTGTCCTGGGACACCGCAGCATGGGAAGGCATCCCTGTGGTGTCCCCCTGAGGGATCATGTGGCTACTGTTTTAGGCTTGCAGTCAAATAACCACTTGAGGGAAAGGGCTGCAGGCGAGCCCTTGCAGGGCGCCGCCTGTAAGGGTATGAGCACCAGGTTCCCTGTAATTAAGAAGCAGCCTGCTCCCGCGAAGACAGCGCTGCCACCCCATCTGCCAAGCCCGCGGGAGCTGGCACCGCGCCTCCCTGCCTGCCGTCCTGCTACCCACCGGCTCCTTGGAGACCTCCTTTGATGGAGCGTTTATGCCAAGCTTTTCCAGAGGATAGACAATCTGTCGTCGTGGTCGCACGGGAACCAAGTAATGAAGGGCAGATGTCAGGGAGTGGGCGTAGGGGTTCTGGAACTGAAAGACAGCAATCTATATTTTAGGGGAGAGAATGTCAGAGTGGCGCAGCACAGATGTCTGCGTGCGGCTTTACAAATACAAAACCCTTAACTCAGCCAAGTCAGAGAGGAAAAAAAATCAGCAAATAAACAAACATACTCTTCGAGCAGAGGAATGAATTGTAGATAATGCCTGACACTAATGAAGATAATTACGAGAGTAATTACATTACTATCTCTGTGGGAATGACAGATAAACAAGTGGTTTGGTTTATGGGATTTTTCAGTACAAGTATTTTCCCCAGGAGGATATTCTTCTCCATAGTGATCATGAATCAGCTTGATTTGACCCCACTAAGCTGTGTTATCTGTGTCCTGTTAACCTTTGTGTGTTTGGCACAAGCTTCTTTAAGAAGATACATAGATAAAAATGTCATTCAAGGGGCAACTTAGCTGGGATGTGAAAATTCGCCTTTTTGAAAAAGTCACTCACAGCAGCTTCAACTGGAACTTTGTTAATAAAATAAGTGTTTTAAAACAAAAGGATAAAACCAGAAAGTGGGAGTGGGTGTGGGGAAAGTAGGTCATATTATTTTGACTTATACTAATACTAAATTATGGGCTGGATTTATGCTTACTGAAATGAACTTTGATAAATTATGTTTTAGGAGAATGCTTTAAATATTAATTTTATCCAGTTTTTAAAACTTGGCAGAGAAAACTGAACATGGTGATCTTAGTTTCTCTCACATTTATGAAATCTTAGGGGTTTTGGTGAAACCAGCTCAGGGCATTATAACCATTTAAACATCAAGAGTTAGATTATGAAACCAAAACTTGTAGTGATATATTTATTGAATTTAAACTGAAAAGCAAAGAAAGTAAAACTGAACTGTAGGTGCATTTTAATACATGGTTTACCTGTAATATATTTGCTGTTCTAAAAATAGCCCCAGGCATTTCTAAAAGCTTTTAAAAGGGTTTTTCTAAAATTCTTCACCATTAAGCTTCATATCCTCACTTTAAAAAGCGAAAAATAGAACCCAGGAATTCCTAGCCAGCACTCTGTTTTTATGCCTGGAAGATCTTTTAATACATGGCCTGGGCAAGGGGGTATGAAGAAAATCATCCTCACAATGTGAGCCAAAAAGCTCAACTTTATTGCAGTCAACTGGAGATTTATAGCAGAATTTGGGAATTCTTACCCAAATTATTTGGAACTGCTTCTTATACTTGCTTTAAATGTATATGTGTAAATCAGCTGGAAGTGCAGGCTGAGAGGAAGTCTGTTTCCAAATGTGTTTCTATAGCCTATACACAATAGTGCATAACATATGTCTAATTCTATACCATTGAGGTAAATACATAAATATTTGACAAAATGCCCACAATATTATTTTTATTATGGATACAAAAGGACTTTCTCCAACCTGGCACATCCAGGCAAGATCATGAATAAAAACAAAAATTTAATATCACATCCTGAAGGTCACAAAATTGGCATTTGGCCAAGTGCAAAGTAAAAGGAAATTGTACAGGACCAGGATTTTCCAGCAAAACTTCTACTTTCCCATCTCATTAAGTTCAAATCTAGGGCATTTGCATTGCTATTGTGCTGCATTTTGATAGAAAAAAATAATCACTAGAGTCTACATCTCACTAAAATTCCCTTCCATGTTTTTCCTTCCTTCTTCCTCATTCCTTCTGTACTTCCCCAAAAGGCTTCCAATAAATAAACTACATTGGCAAAATTATTGTCATGTGTATGTACTGATATACTTTAGATTATTTAATAATTAGTAAATAAGGTGATTTTAAAATCTACTCAGCTTGTTGTGGTAACTAAGAAGAAATGGGACACCACCAAAGACTCCAGGCAGAACACGAGAGAGTTTGAGGTCAGGAAAGGAATCTGATGGGCCAACTCCTACCTACTCTAGTGGTTGAATCCCATCACCCCTCCAATCTACATCAAGTTGAGGACCAATCCTGCCAGTGACAGAGACTGATTTGCAGGAAACAACCCGTTGGGAATCTAGCTTGAATAGACCCTTGCCTGTGGAACAACCAGACACTATATATGAGTGTGTGAGAATGTTCGTGTGTATGTGAGTGCGTGTATGTGTGTGAGTGTGCATGTGCATGTATGAGCGTGTGTGTGTTTGTGTGACTCTTCTAGGTATTAGAGGTACTGCTTTGAACAAGACAAATACCTCTGCATTCATGATAAATGTACAATTTTAGCTAGTGAAAAATGCTATGAGGAAAACTAAAGCAGGACAGGGGATACAGAAATAAGTAAGATGGAGAGCTTGCTATTTGTGCACATACATATACACAATGTATATAAATTAGATTCATGTATATTTCAACAATGTCACTCTTTGCAAATATGACAAGTATTATGAAGGATTAAGTAGGTATTTACTGCATAAGAGATACATCAGGATGAGGTATCTCCACTTTTTATCCATCACTTTTACGGGGGTGGTTATATGCTTATTTGCAATGCTGGGAAAGCATACCAATCTTATAGAACAGAACTAATTCATTCTATGGATTCATCACTGCCATGTTCTTTGCTTGAAGGAACATGATAGGAGAATTTTGACTTTGCCCGAATGCGTCCTAAGAAATAATTAGATTTTCAAGTCTCTTAGAGCATTTTTGCATAGTTTTCAGTCTCTATTTTGTCAATATAGAAAAGCCAACAAATTGTTCTACTAATCAAATTGGTTGTTACTGTTTAAGAAATTCAAAGCCTTCTGGACTTCTGCAGTGTAAGAAAAAAGGCCAAACTCAGTAGGGCCCGGGGAAATTCAGACCCATGTTATAATCTAAATCCATCAAGAGAGGAATGACTAAAACATGGCACACAACATGAGTGACACTGTGAACACTGATCTTCTGGAAAAGTGAATTACAACATTCTCTCACCTTGCCTTCTGTGCATCTGGGATAAACAGGGTAGTAAAGACAGGACTTGTAGCCTAAACGAAGGATCTCCTTCAGAAAAAACTTGGTGTAGTGCCGGAAAATGGGGTTGAGGACAAAGTGATGCAAGTGCCCGTGTTCCTCGCGCTGGTGGTGACCGAAGTAGATGAAGTCTTCGATGTTGTAATGGGATCGTATGTACTCTATGTCCTAGAGAAGAGGCAGGAAAGGATGGTTTAAACAAGTGTTTTAAACAAACTGCATGCATTTGGTGATAAATGTCTTTAAAAAATTATTTTAGGTACTTTAGTAATAAATGGTTTTCCCTTCCACTATTTACCACCTCATCTTTATTGTAATTTTTTTGTTTTTTTGAGATAGGGTCTTGCTCTGTCACCTAGGATGAAGCTCAATGGTGTGACCATAGCTCACTGCAACCTTGAACTCTTAGGCTCAAGCAATCCTCCCTCCTGCCTCAGCCTCCCAAGTAGCTGGTACTACAAGTATGTGCCACCATGCCCAGCTAATATTTTTTATTTTTTGTAAAGACAGGGTTCTTGCTTGTAAATTTTTTTAAATTAGAAATTATGTTTCCTAAAAATTACTTGTTCTGATGGCATGTCTTTGGGGATGGCCACAAGCTTTGCAATGTATTCCTTACACACCCATGGCTGCTAACAACTTGGAGAGCCCTGAGTCTCTGCTATTGACCAAGAGGCAGGACAGCAGCCCCTTACCACTGCTGGGCAAAATGAGCACAAGTTGGTCAGCCTGAGCATGTGTAAAATTCAGGAGTCAAGCAAACAGACCCACTGGTGTTCTCTGGATTCATTACTATTCACCTGTTAATGTGGAAACATGCCAACTCCAAGTCACACACTTTGATTGGCACATGTGGCTGGCTGGCCTACAATCAAACTGTGAGTCTTGGCCCCATCCATATGCATTCCCTAAACTTTCTATTCTTCTGATGTATAACATTTTTATGTAGTAGAAGGGAATTTAAAGGACTGATGAGTGATTATGTGTAAGAGGAAATATTGGACACACTGCTCTTGTTTCTGTGGGCCTGCTCTGGTCCCCTCCCTTTGTCCCACATTGCACTGGGAACCTGGGGCTCATCCATGAGAACTGTGCACTGGTTCAGCCTGACCTGCTTCACTTGCCAGCAGCGCACACTATTGGGAGTGGGGGCTGAGGGGAGCAACCCAAGCTGAATGTGACTCTCTCTGATGACAGGAGGAGTAAACACATCTAAAATGTAGGAAAAAGCAAATCATATGCAAGCTGAAAAACACTGACTATGTTTCTTCTTGTTTTCCACAGTAAAATTGTTTTAAAAGCACACTTTCGAGAAAAGAAATTGCAGAATGCAAAGACCTTAATGTACTCGGTGATCAGCGAGGCTGGCATTAGGAAACTCATGAAAACTGTGACGTCTGTGGCCAAGCCCCTCAAGGCTCCTTGTCTTTCCAGCTTCTGCTACGAAGCACAGATGAAACAGAATTCTGGGTAACGTGGCCGGTGGTGGTACCCCAGGGCAGTTCTGGCAACCTTTCCATCTGCATTGACCCTGTAACAGCTTTTATACTATAAGACTTTTCTTTAATTACCAAGGAGGCATTATAATGAGGGCATTATAAAATAAAATGAGTGATAAGTGTAGCACTGAGAAATCATTGAAAAACAAAAAGCAAAGAGCCAACAGAGATTATTAGCTCAAAACAGCAGATGGGCCATGTGCATCTAATTTTCCTCCCCTCCCAAATCCCTTAAAATAACAAAAAAAAATTATTTTGAAATAATGCATGTGTAATAGGGTTGGGGGGAAAGTAAGGCAGTTTTACCTTGGAGGAAGTTTTTCCTTGGAAGGAAACTCTACCCCTAGGTTAAACCTTCCTGCCTTGGGTCATTTGGGATACCTGCCTACCTACCAATACTACATTCAAGCACATAAGGAGAAGCCAGACAATGGATACGCCCTCCCAACCAGACAGAGGGGACAGACAGTCCTGCCAGTGACAGGAGAGACACAATGAAGAAACACACAGCACAACTGTCAAGGAGACCCATGCCAGCTACCCATACTGATAATCTAATCTTTCATTCATGACATGGACAGACTTTTAAGGAAAACTGACAAATAAGAAAGACCACAATGTTGAAACATACAACCTACTACAGAGGAAACAAATATTATTCAGGAAACAGGAGAGAATTTTTTAAAAAATCCTACATAGTATCCTCAGAGATACCAAAAAAAGCATCTTGTCTATAATATAACAAATAAGCTGATACCAAAAAGGAACAATAAGAGAACAAGGAAGAGACTTGGGAGTTAAATATATGAACTCTGAAATAAAAATTCCAATAGAAGACCTGGATAATAGAATAAACATGACTGAAGACTGAATTAGGGATTCAGAAGACAAAAATCAAGGAAGTCTAAAGCGATAAGTAAGATGTATTTTACATATATATGTTAAGAGACTTTGAAGTATCAATTCAAAAGATCCAATCAATATCCATCTAAAAAAGGAATTTAAAAAGTGGAGAATGGAGAAAATGGAGGGGAAGAAATAATTAACGAAATTATAGGAGAAAAACTGTCAAAGGAGGTATAACGTACTTCTCAGTAAAATTTCAGAATTTCAGGGATAAAAAGAAAATTTAATTCTCACGAAAGAATGGTGCTCAAATTGTGGTGGTGTTCACTGGGGACTCGGGGGTTGGGGGTTAGACCTACATCTGAGACATGTGGGGAGCATCATGGAGGGGAGGAGCATGCTTCAAATGTAGTTAGGGGAGGGAATTAAGGGTCTCAATAGGGGGAAGGAAATCTTCTAAAACTGATTTATGTGAATAGCTGTACAACTTGGCAAATTTACTAAGAATCATTTAATTCTACACTTAAAACGGAGTAAAGTCATGGTATGTAAATTATACTTCAATAAAGAAAAAAAAAAGAAAGAAAGAAAATTTCAATGATCTCCCTAAGGGAAACTATAGTGTGTGATCTTGTTCCAACCATCTGGAAAGTCCTTAGCTTTTGGAACTTCCCCCATTATAACCCCTGTGTTTAATCACAAGTCTGTGATGCACGTTAGGAAGTCAGACCAACTAAAGACAGATAGGATAAAACAACCCCAAGCATGTTGTTCAAAGAAAGGCCATCAGTGGGCCCTGATTCGTCCATTGTTAATAATCTTTAATCACGTGTATCTCTGATTTGCTTTACTGAGGCTTTTATGGCTGTTAATATACATAACAATAACAATAATTCCCTTTTGGTAATATCAGTCAAAATCGTGGTTGTGGGATAGGAGGTTTTATGCATTTTTGTGAGAGCAAGGTGCTCTTGGCATAGAACAGCGTTCAGACGTCCTGCTCTGAAGTAGAGTGGACGTATACCCTAATCTCAGTGCTGCCATAATGTTAGACAAATTATAGAATGACTCTGAGCCTCAGTTTCCTCATCTGTAAATTGGAAATAATTTAGTATCTTTCTACATTATTGGTGAGACAAAGTAAATGAGATAGAGCAAATAAAACCCTTGCACAAGATGATCAATTAAATGTCGATATTCCTATTATCATTGTTATCAGTACAGCCAAGTGAGTTCTTCCAAGAAGGTATCATTACCCTCATTTTGTGTATTAAAACCTGAGCCTCAAGGCACTTGACTGCCTTGCCTGTGATCACACAAGTGAATGGAGAGCGTGGATCAGACCTCAGTCTCCATCCTCCCAGGCAGTTCACTGTCACATATTGTACAAGTCCATATAAGACTCCAGGAACCTGCTGGTGATTTCTAAAAAGGTTACAGCATCCAGAAGGAGTCTGGAGTCTGCTAATCCTATGGATAGACACTGGGATGGTGAGAAATGCCTATGGAAAACACTATGCTAAAGCTTATCCTTGGTGTCTGTCTTTCTTCTTTTTGTTCTTTAGCCAAATTTTCTACTTCTAATTGGTTAGCCCTATTGTCCGTGTATACTTTGTTCGAAGCTCCTTGAAGTCTTTCATGGAAAGAGATGTGTTATAAATAAATCATTTGGTATATACAATAGATATGCATATGTATTTGCTTAATGACTCATGGTTTCAGTCTGAAAATCCTTGACTAGTGTCAACCACACAGAGGACTGCAGGGCTTTCACTTCTTGTTATGAAGCAATGAGCTGTAGTGGAAACTGAACTTCCCTGCGTGGGCAGGGGGCCCAGGTTCAGGCCTTGCCACTTTCTTTCCTGTGGCCAGTTGACAATAAATTTGAACTTTAAGTGTCACAATAGTAAAATGATAAAATTAATTATCGATTTGCTACTTCACCTGGCCAATAAGAGATTCAAATATGGTTATAATTGTGTGGCTATGTCCCAAGTTGTAGGGTATTACACAGATTTAAGGCATTCTAATTGGTATTCATTTTTCTCCATTTCACCCTTCATCTCTCTTTCATCCAGAGGGTTTAAACAGCTGCAAAGAGCTTGTTCCAGGCCTGACTTTCCTCTTTCTTCCCCTTCTGTTTCTATAGATATCATTTCTTTCCTTTTGTGTCCACCTCGCCTGCAATTCCTAGAATTCCCATCTGGGAGAGGGGGCTGATGGGAAAGAGGCAACATCAGCCTTGTATATAGGAAACACTCTAGTTTCATGTTATCTTCCTGCTTGGAGCCTTGTATATTTGCTTGAAAAAACAAACATATGTAGAATACATACTAAGATGTGAACACATGCACATGCACATATAGCAAGGACATATACAAAATCACACACTTTCAACCATCCTCAGAAATTAATAGATCCATTTGTAGATAAGCAATCCTGTATGTACTTTAGTCCCTCTTATCCACGGTTTCACTCTCTGAGGTTTCAGTTACCACCATTAACCATGCTCTGAAAATAGGTGAGTGCAATACAATAAGATATTTTGAGAGACACAGAGAGAGACAGACAGACAGACAGATAGACCACATTACAATACATTGTTATAATTATTCTATTTTATTACTAGTTATTGTTGTTAACCTCTAACTGTGCCTAATTTATAAAATAAACTTTATCATAGGTATTTATGTATAGGAAAAATCATAGCATACATAGGGTCTGGTACTATCTGGGTTTTCAAGCATCCACTTGGGGTCATGGAACGCATCCCCCTAGAATACGGGGGGGCTACTGAACAAACACAAGAGTAGAGAACCCATCTCAAACAGCCATAGACATCCACATCCTATGCGATATTCTCCAAGAAATATAATCAACTCTCTTCTATGCAGCTATGATCACACAGCCACAGGTGCTCTTGAATACACACAGACACTGACGGAAACACATAGGAGCATGTGCAAAAATGCACATAACCACCTTCACTAGTACATAAGACATAAACACATCTAGGTATATTCAGCTACTCCAGCGATGCTCAAATCAAACACACTCTGAAACAGCCACAAACATACTCCTGAGTGTGGTCATATTTCCAGTTTTGACAACTGGATTTTCTTCTCTCTTCTTTTGCACAGCTTCGTTGAGGTATAATTGAAATGCAAAAAACTGCACGGATATAGTGTATATATATGTACTTTGATTAATTTGGACATGAGCATATACCTGTGAAACCATCACCACAATCAAGCTAATAGATTTATCCAACACCTCCAAAAGTGTCCTTGTGTCCTTTTGTTTTTTTGTTTTTTTAATTTTTTGTGCTTGCATGTGTGTGTGTGTGTGTGTGTGTGTGTGGTAAGAACACTTAACATGAGATCTACCCTCTTAACTTTTTAAATGCCTAATACGATATTGTTCATGATAGACACTATGCTGTACAGCTGAGTTTTAGAACTAATTAATCTTGCATAACTATAACTTCATACCAATTAAACAACATCTCCCTATTTCCCCATTCCTCCACCCATTGGCCCCAGCAACCACTGTTCTATTCTGTTTCTATGACTTGGACTATTTTAGTACCTCATATAAGTGATATCAGGCACTATTTGTCACTCTGTGACTGTCTTATTTTATGTAGCATAATGACCTTCAGGTTATCCATGTTGTCACAAGTGACCGGATTTCCTTATTTTTTTAGGCTGAATAATATTCCAATGTGTGTATATAACACATTTTATTTCTCCATTTATTTTTCAATGCACATTTGGGTTGTTTCCATAACTTGGCTACTGTGAATAGTGCTGCAATGGACATAAGAGCACAGACATCTTTTTGAGATTCTGATTTCAATTCTTTTGGGTATATAAACTTTGTACTGTTTTCCATAATGGCTACACCATTTTACCTTCCTACCAACAACAGCATAGGGCAGTTCTAATTTCTCTACATCCTCAACACATATTACCTTTTTCTTGACAGTAGCCATTCTAACTGGTAAGACGTGATACTCAGTGTGTCTTTGATTTGCATTTCCCCTACGATGTCCTCGTTGTTCTGTCTTTGAATGTACCATTTCTGGGGAAGCTGGGTGAACATGGTTTTCGGAGAACTTCCTAGGAGCCCCATTAACCCTGGACACAGGGTTTCCTCAATGACAACACCCACCCGTCCCAAAATGTGGGCAGGGAGCAACGTCCAGCAGAAGACAAAGATGTGCACTCCCCCTCCTGAGTCCTTTGACAGGCAGGTCTCCTGGCAGGGAGGGTGCAGGGCAGGAGTCCCCATCCTCCCTGTCTCCCTGAAGGGATTCAAAGGTCCATCAAACACCACGCGCCCTGAGAAGAAACGTCTGCTGCAACTCATTTCACGGGGCCACCCCAGCCATATCAGCTCATGTGTTTCTGGAACTGTCAAGAAAAGGTGACCTCCTGAGTCCATCTCACTTCTCTTCCTGCTTCTACCACGAATTGCTCATTATAAGACCAGAAAGTTAGACTTTTCTCCTCATGTTTTTTTTTAAGTGTACCTTTCAACCAAATTATTTTAATGCTGCATCCATGACAGTCATGACTTAGTAGGTGATAACTTTAGAATGACATCAAGTGACAAACTGACAGAGCGTATTTTACATACTTGCTTGAAAAATAGTGGTTAAATACGGATATTTACAGCACGTCTCTAACAACCTTATTTATGATGTGGGCTTATAGACAAGACATGAAAAATGAAAACTGGATATATATAAAATATATATATATCAAGAATTATTAGGTTATAAATAGAACATGGTAAGAAATGACCAGGATGTTGGCAAGCATATGTTAATCAAGTTTCCCTTAGGAATTAGTCACACGATTTTAACCTTTGTACAAAAATTGACTTTAAATGGAAGGAGAATCCTGAACCAGGAGCATTTTGAGTCATCAAGCAGAATTTAAATTGTACTCAATAGAAAAGAGAAAAGTGAGCAAACACCCGGTTCAGTTCAAACTATCAAATCTGTTTTAAGATGGCTAAAACATAATGCATAATGAAATTTCCATTCAAAAGACTCAGAAGAAGAACAGTGTCCCTTTCTGTTTTCACTGGGGCCCAGTCTCTTAGTTCTGATTCAAGTTGATGGGGAAAGAGTTGAAGTGAGTTTGTCTGTCTGTCATGGACTCCTTGGCTGAGTTGGTTGAAAGGCCCACCTGGAGGGCTCTGTATTGTAGCCCAGAATTTATTCCCTGTGCACCGCACTGTACATTCCATGAGATTAGCAGTCCTGGGTGTTTTGCACACCACTGAGTCACTTGCCTTTAGCATAATGCTTGGCATGTTGCATAATTTAATACTTGTTAATTAAACAAGCGTGGAGTCCAGCTAGGAAAGAAGCACCTCAGTCTTCTCCTTTGCAGGTAGAAGTTGTTGCTTCTCACTGGTGTCATTCTGCACCCTCAGTCCCTTCTGGACTCCATGGCTTCCCATCCAACAGGGCCTTTCTGAGTCGTCTCCAGAAGATGTGCCGCCCCAGAACACTGTCCTCCCACTCCAGGTAAGTGTTCCTCTTGAGGAGGCAGTAGAGCTCCACCTGCTGCCGGAGCAGGGACTTCTCCACCTTCTGCAGTACAATGAAGATGATACCAGCACGACTGCTCAGAAACTGCCAAGTCTGAGCAATCTCATACTCAAAGATACACCAGCGGCTTTGGAGGAAGTGATTGGACACCACAACAATAACCTTCCGGCTTTTGTGGAAACCTTCCTGGATGATGTTGGCAGCAATGGCCACACCGGGAATAAAGTCTCTATAGTGAAGGCAGAGCCGAAAGGGGGGCACCCCTTCTTCTAAATTCTTTACTAGCTCATTCCTCACCCAGTCCTCATCCTGGCTCGAGTAGATGACAAAGGCGTCGTAAGTGCTTTCACCTCTACCATATTTTTTGCATCCAGCAAGAAGCATCAGGTGAAAATAAAACTTATAGACCAGAACTACTACAAGGAAAACCACAAGGAAAATGACTACTGACACACTAATTATGGTCTTGCTCATCTGACAGGTGGTGTTCCTAAAACTCAGCACAGGTATGCCCTGCATATCTAAAGGTGTTGCACATACCATTTGTTCAGCTTCCACCAAGAGCTGCCTCTGGTCCTTGATCCACTGCAGGAAACTCTGGTGTTCACAGACACAAGCAAAGTCATTCTGAGTAAGATTTAAGAAAGCTAGACTACTTGGAAAATACTGTAGTTCTTGGTTTTTGGAAGCCACTATGCGATTGAAGCTGCAATCTAGAACGTGGAGGGATTGAAGAGACTTATAAGGAAGTATATCCAATGATAAGAGGTTGTTGTGGCTCATGTTTAGTAATCGAAGACTGGAGAGTGAATTAAACACTTCCTGGGTCACTTGTTCCAATTGACACTCAGAGAGGTCTAGGAAAGTCAAGTTAGTCATTTCTTTGAAGACATCTGGAAGGACATTGTCTTGGAAAGAATTGCCAGCCATTCTCAAGACTTCGAGACTGACCAAGCCATCAAAGATGCCATGGAAGACAATTCGGGTGTGAGTATAAGAAATGTCAAGGTAACGGAGGTTTTTGAGTGATAGGAATACTGAGAAATCACTAGTCTGTTTCAAATTGGAATGCCGGAAATCCAAATGTTGTAGTCCTTCTAAGCCCAGGAAGTTTGAATTCATGATAATAACACCGTTGAAGCTCAAATCTAAATGTGTCAGTCTGTTTGTACTAAAATCAGTATAAGAACAGCAACCCTTGAAACTCAAGCCATTTTTACTAAGATCTAGATACTCAAGGCTTGGTAGCTTAACTTCTGCAAAAGTGAGCCCATCTTTGTTCTCAGTTAAAATAAGCCTTTCAAGAGAAAAGAGCTCCAATGTGGGAAATTGTTCAAAGTCACAGTTAACTAATTCTAAAGACCGCCATCCGTAATTATTATAAAAGCCTTTTCGATGGTTTAAACCCAACTTCACCAGAGAAATTGCAGAAACATTTGTCAAACAATGAAATAAATCAGTATCTTTTGGACTTTCTTCTAAGTTTGCTAAACTGAATTCTTCAATGGCCAAATTGCACAGTCCCTCCAGAGCAGATTTGTCAAAATCGTTCATGTTCCTTTCATTTTTAAATTCTCCCAAAACCAATCGATGGACTTCTAAACCAGCCAAACCTTGAATACAAGTTTTCATTATATTCATAGTATCAAAATTACTTCTCAAAGTCAGTTCATGGAGCCTAATTCCTTTAAAGGAGCCAGGTTGAATAAAGTCTATAGGGTTCATGGACAGGTCTAAAGAAAGATTGAGTGAAGAATTTTGATGTAGAACATGCAAGTCTTTATGATAAATATTTTGAATGTTATTTTTGGAAAGGTCCAAGTACTCCAGCTTGGGTAGATTAGAAAAATATTCAGGTAACTTGAAAGAATGTATAAAATTGTGAGCCACGTTAAGCTCCTTCAAGCTTTTGAGATGTCCAATGGGAAAGTTCTCTAGAGAGGTTAGGTTTGTCTCCACGGCCACCAGCTTCTGTAAATTTGATAGTCCAGAAAAGGCTCCTAGTGCTAAGCTCTGGATAGGGTTTCCTGTCAATATCAAGGTGGAAAGATGGTTTAGGCTCTGATATGCATCATCTTCAATCGTCTGGATTTCACACCTGTGGGGAAAAAATACAGACTATGTAATATTTCTGCAGAATAAAAACTTAACATAGAATAACAATCCCAGTCATCCAGCTCTTCATAGAGATGTGATGTGCCATATTATTGCACAAAGGCAGAGACATCAAGCAGGACAGATAATGATGGTATGAGCAAATAAGAAGACCCACAGATTCAGTATCATCATACCGGCTGCAATGATAAACTCTTTTAATCACACTAGGCATACATGCTAAGCAGAGGCAGCAAATCCATCAAAAGGAAATCAGTTGAAGATCAATAACTGGGAAACATAAAGATTGCATGGTTGATAGAGTATGTAATAGCCTTGTATCAAGTTTAGCTATTTCCTGCCACACATAAGTGTGATTATACATCTGATTGGTACAGATCATATGGGTAGTTGTTAGTTGTTAGCCATGATAAATGACTGGTAAATTTCAATTCCAAAAATACAAAAAATAATAATAATAATAATCACACTTAAGTGTCATAGATACCCTTAACAGCTGTGAAAAGTTCTATATATAGGATAGCTAGACATTCCAGATACTTGAAAGTTGTCATTATCACAGGTAAGTGCTAGTGATAGGTGATAGGAGTCAGTTTTGTGGAAGAAAAGGAAAGTGTATTATGTGAGTATGTGTCTAGACAACGGACCAGACTAGGGGGCTCAAAGTAGGCTTCTCTGAGAATGCTTAAATTGAAATTTGAAAGATGAGTATGAGTTAACGAGGAAAGAAGTGAAGTGAACAGCAAATACAAGAGCCCCAAGGTGGGCAGCAACTATGACTCATGGAGGAACCAAGAAAAACAGCTTCCATGGCTGGAGAACAGAGAAGAAATTGGAAGGGTGTGAGATGGGGTTGTGGAGAAAGAAGGTTCCAAATAAAGCAGAGGGTTACAGGCCACGTATTGAATGTCATGCCAAGAGAAATGGAAGCCATGCTGCATACAATATTCATACGGATGTCCTAGAGACTAGGCTCCTATGTAGCCAGCAAAGCTAATGATCTACTCCTGTTAGCATTGCAGGTGCATGTCACTTACGATTTACAAATAAGTACTGTCCTAATCCAAGCAGAATTACATTTACAATGTTCCCCACCTGTCCTGTCCCCTTCAGGATGTTCCTGGGTAATGGAAGCATTTTGATTCAATAAAAAGCTTTTATTATTTATTTGAAACTGGATAGAGAGTAATGGGCACAATAGAAAGAACACTCCAGGAGGGAGGAAGATGGCCAAGTAGAGACACCCGTCACCAGATCATCGCCAAAATAAGAAAATGTTTCAGGTGGAAAAGCATAGCCCAGGTGAAATACTGAGGGAAAGGTGCCAGAAATTTCCTTACTGGAGATCCCACAGGAAAAAAGTTGTGGAGAAGAACAAGGAGCAAGATTTTGGCAGAAACTGACCCCCACGAAATTCAGAGTCCAGAAGAAAGGATAGGTGAGAGTGTTTACGTTCCCTCCACTCACACCTGTAGCAGTCTGCTAGTGCCCAATCTCTCATAGAGCCCATGTACCCTGATGAATCCAGGTGCTGCTGCCATCAGCAAACTGAGAGCTTCTTGGGAGCACAGTACGACAGTGTCGGCCAACTCAGGGTCACTTCCCCCAACCACGGGCCCGAGCTGAGATGGCATCTGCCTGGACTATGGCAATCCCAAAGGAACAGGGAGACACAGGAAAGAAGCCATATTCCTGGAGTTCTGGCCCACAGGGTGGACTACCCCAAGGGAACTGGGTAGGGCTGCAAACAATTTATAGGACAGAGGAAGGAGGAATGTGCACTTTTCTGCACCAGAAAACTCCTGGCTTGTGATCCAAAGTTGTCTGCACCCTTCCAGGGGAGACACAAGTGCAGAGAGGAGTCCATAGGGTGGGAGAGTATACCTACCCCAGAGTAGAAGCAGCACTGGAACCCAGGAAGAGCCATGGAGATGGGGACCTCCCCTCTTCCAACCACTCAATGCTGCAGACACAGCCACCTCTGCTCCCAAGCATGAGCTTGTGAGCTTTTACTATCACAGCTAACACTGAACTCAGGGAGGCTTGAGGGCAAGTTTGCCAGTCCAGGCTCAGTCTGGTCTCCCTGGGACACAAGCATGCCACACAGGGGCCAGGGGACTGGGGATTAGCTAACCTAGTCCACCACTGGTAGCACCTGAGCACTCTTTCAGGGGTTTGAGGTCCAACTGACCCAAATTTCCAGGGACACCACAGTGGGTATCTACCTGCATGAGCAAAAAGGCAGCGTACCACTCCCTCTCTACACTGAGAAGCAGAGTTCCTGGAAGAAGAGAACAAGTGAACCACAAAGATATCTGTGTTGAGCTGAGGGAAGAGGTTCCAGATGAGAAGGAGCCAGCATAAGAACTCTGGCAATATTTAAAAAAAAAAAAAAAAAAGGCTGTTTTGACACCCGCCAAAGAATCACACTTGCTCTCCAGTAATGAACTCCAACCAAAAGAAAATGTTTGAAATGTCAGATGTGGAATTCAAAATATGGATCCCAAGTAAGCTCAATGGGATTGATGAGAAAGGTGAAAACCAACACATACTCACACACACATAAATAATAATTTAGGACATGAATGAAAAATTCACTGAAGGGTTAGATATTTAACAAAACACCAGAACTTTTGAGAATGAAAGAGTCATTTAGGGAATTTCAAAACGCAGTGGAAAGTTTTAACAGTAGACTAGACCAAACAGAAGAAAGAATTTCACAACTTAATGACGAGGCTTTTGATTCAACCCAGTCAGTCAAAAATAAAGAAAAAAATCAAGAGAAATGAACAAAGGCTCTGATAAATTGGGGATTTTTGTAAAATACCCAATGTAATAATCATAGATATCCCTGAAGGAGAAGAAAAAGTATGAAAAACCTATTTGAGGGAATAATGAAGGAAAACTTCCCTGGTCTTGCTGGAGATTTAGACATACAGATACAAGCTCAATGAACTTCTGAAAGACTTATTACAAACAGAACATCACTGATATGGCTCAGATGTTTGGCCCCTCCAAATATCATATTGAAATTTGATCCCCAGTGTTGAATGTGGGGCCTGTTGAGAGGTGTTTGGGTCATGGGGACATATGCCTCGAGAATGACTTGGTGCCCTCCTCATGACAATGGATGGGTTCTTACTTTATTAGTATACACAAGAGCCGATTGTTTAAAAGGGACTGGCACCACCTCCTCTCTCTCTTTCTCCTGCTCTCACTGTGTGACATGTCTGCTACCCCTTTACCTTCCACCTTGTTTGGAAGTTCCCTGAAGCCCTTACCAGAAGTAGATACTGGTGCCATGTTTCTTGTACAGTCTGCAGCACTGTGAGCTAAATAAAGTTCTTTTCTATATAAATTGCCCAGCCTCAAGTATTTTCTTCATAGCAATGCAAATGGACAAATAAAATCACCAAGACACATAGTTATTGGTCTTGCCAAAATCAAAATGAAGGGGAAAATTCTACTGTGAGACAAAAGCATCAAGTAACTTACAAATGAAAACCCATCAGAATAACAGCAGACTTCTCAGCAGAAACCTTATAAGCAAGAAGGGATTGGGGTCCCATCTTTGGTCTTCTTAAACAGAATAATTGTCAGCCAAGAATTTTGTGTCCTGCATAAATGAAGGAGAAATAAAATCTTTCTCAGACAAGTAAACACTAAAGGAATTTGTCACCAGTAGACTTGGCCTACAAGAAATGTCCACAAATGCTCTAAAGACCAAAAAGTACAGGTGATATTCATCAGTGTAAAACATTCAAAAGTAAAAATTCATAGCTCATATGAAACAATAACACAAAGGAGAACATAAAATAACTAGGTAACAGAAGATTTGATGACTAGGATCATATCTCACTTATAAATATTAACATTGAGTGTAAACAGTCAAATTCCCCACTTAAAGGATATAGATTGATGGCATGGATTTAAAAAAAAAAGAACCAAATATCTGCTATTTCCAAGGAACCCATTTAACTCATAAAGAGTCTCATAGATTCAAGGTGAAATGGTGGGAAACAAATGAAAATGAAAAGTGAGTAGGAGCAGCTATTCTTATATCAGATAAAACACACTTTAATTCAACAATATTAAAAAGGAAAACACAAATATGGTTGTTACACAATAATCCAGAGATTAATTCAATAAGAAGATATAACAATCCTAAACATATATACAGTGAACAGCAGAGATCCCAGGATCATAAAACAAATACTACTAAATTTAAGAAATGAAATAAACAGCAACATAATAATAATGCAGGAACTTCTACACTATACTGACAGAACTAGACAGATCATTGAGGCAGAAAACCAATAAAGAAATGCTAGACTTAAAAAGGACTCTAGGACAAATAAACCTATCCTAACCTACCCCAAAACTGCAGAATGTACACTCTTCTAATCAGCACATGGAACATTTTCCAAGATTTGATCATATTTTAGGCCACAAAACAAGTCTCAGCAAATTTTTAAAAATTTGAAATCATACCATGTATCTTTGTAGATCATAGGAGAATAAAAATAGAAATCAATTCCCAGAGGAACTCTCAGAACTATACAAATACATGGAAATTAAACAACCTACTGCAGAATGATCTAGGGGTGAACAATGAAAGTAAGATGGAAATCAAAAAAAATTTTAAATTGAATGACAATAGCAACACAAGCTACCAAAAATCTCTGGGATACATCAATAACAAGACTGAAAGAGAATTTCATAGCATTAGATGTCTACATTAAAAAGACAGAAAGATTAACAACCTAATCTCACACTTCTAGAAAGTAGTAAAATAAAAACAAACAAAACCCAAAGCAAGTGCAGAAGACAAAAAATAACAAAGATAAGAGCAGACCTAAATAAAATTGAAACCAAAAAGAACAAAGAAAACAATTAAGGATCAATGAAATGAAAAGATGGTTATTTGAAAGGATAAACAAAATTGATAGATCACCAGTTAGATTAACCAAGAAAAGAGAAAGTACTCAGATAAGTTAAATCAGAAATAAAAAAGGAAACACTACAACATTGTATACCATAGAAATACAAAAAATCATCCAAGACTACTATGAATACCTCTATACACACAAACTTGAAAACCAGGAGGAAATGGATAAATTTATGGAAATACATAACTTCCCAAACTTAAATCAGGAAGAAACAGAAATCCTGAACAAGCCAGTAATGACTATCATGATTGAATCAGTAATTAAAAAATATCCCAACAGAAAAAAAAAAGCCCAGGACCAGACAGATTTACAGCCAAATTCTACCATACATACAATGAAGAACTGTACCTATCCTACTCAAACTGTTATATATGGAGAAGGGAATCCTTCCTAATTCATTCTATGAAGCCAGTATCACCCTGATACCAAAGCCAGGAAAAGACACGACAAAAACAAAAAAGAAAACAACAGACCAATATCATTCATTAACACAAATGCAAAATCCTCAACAAAATATCAGTAAACTGAATTCAACAGCACATCAAAAAAATAATTCACCATGATCAAGTGAGTTTCATCCAAGAAATGCAAGGATAGTTGAACATATGCAAATTAATAAATGTGATTCACCATGTAAATAGAATTAAAAATAAAAATAATATGATCATCTCAACAGATGCAAAAAAAAAAAATAAGCATTCTATAAAATCCAGTACCACTTCATTATAAAAACCCTCAACAAACTAGGCATAAAAGGAACATTCCTCAAATAATAAAAGCCATATATGACAAACTCATATCCAACATCATACTGAATGGGGAAACGTTGAAAACATTGCCCCTGAGAACTGGAACAAAACAGAGATGCCCACAGTCATCACTTCTATTCAACATAGTACTAGAAGTGCTAGTCAGAATATCAGACAGGAGAAAGAAATAAAGGGCATCCAAATAGGAAAAGAGTAGGTCAAACTATCCCAATTTGCTGATGATATATTAGATCTAGAAAACCCTAAGTACTTCTCAAAAAAAATCCTGGAATTGATAAATAAATTCAGTAAAATCTCAAGTTACAAAATTAAAGTATACAAATCAGAAGCATCTCTATACACTAATAACAGCCAAGTTGAGAATCAAATCAAGAATTCAATACCACTTATAATAGCTACAAAAAAAATAAAATAGCTAGGAAAATACTTAATGGAGGAAGAGAAAGATGTCTACAAGGAGAACCACAAAACTCAGGAAAGAAATCACTGATGACATAAACAAATGAAAAAACAACCCATGCTCATAGATTGGAAGACTTAATATTGTTATTAATAAAATGTCCATATTGCCCAAAATGATTTACAGATTCAATACAATTCCCATCAAAATACCAATGTCATTTTCACAGAATTAGATAAAACGGTGCTACATGTTACATAGAAGCAAAAAACAGCCTGAATAGCCAAAGCAATCCTAAGCAAAAAGAACAAATCTAGCGGTATCATATTACCCAATTTCAAATTATACAAGGCTATAGTAGCTCACACAGCACAATACTGGAATAAAAGTAGACACATAGATCAATAGAACAGAATAGAGAACTCAAAAATATAACAAACTGATCTTCAACAAAGCAGACAAAAACATACACTAGGGAAATGTGTCTTATTCAATAAGTGGTGCTGGGAAAATTAGATAGCCATATGCAGAAGAATGAAACTGGATCCTTATTTCTCACCATATACAAAAATTAAGTCATGATGGATTGAATACTGTAATGAAAGACCTGACACCATGAAAGCTATAGAAGACAACTTAGGAAACACTCTTCTGGACATTGTCACAGACAAAGAATTTATGACTGAGATCCCAAAAGCAAACACAACAAAAACAAAAATAAATAAATGGGACTTAATTAAACTGAAATGTTTCTGCACAGTAAAAGAAATAATCAACAGAGTAAATAGACAACCTACAGAATTGGAGAAAATATTTGCAAGGTACACATCCAACAAAGGACTAATATCCAGAATCTACAAAAAACTCAAACAAATCAGCAAGAAAAGAAATACCAAATAACCCTATTAAAAAGTCGGCAAAAGACGCGAACAGACATTTTTCAAAAGAAGATCTACAGATGGCTTACAAACATATGAAAAAATGCTCAAGGTCACTAATCATCAGGGAAATGAAAATTAAAAACCACCTTACTCCTGTCAGAATGGCTATTACTAAAAAGTCAAAAATGAATAGATATTGGTGCAGATGCAGTGAAAAGAGCATACTTATAAACCGTTGGTGGGAATGTAAACAAGTACAACCTCTATAAAAAACGATTTGGAGACTCTTCAAAGAACTAAAAGTAGCTCTACCTTTCAATCCAGCAATCCCACTACTGGGTAATCTACCCAAAGGAAAATAAGTCACTTTACAAACAAGACACTAGCACCCAAATATCTATCATAGCACAATTCACAATTGCAAATATGTGAAATCAACCTAAGTGCCCATCAACTGATGAGTGGATAAAGAAAATGTAGTATATAGGTACCACGGAGTACTACTTAACTATTAGAAAGAATGAAATAATGTCTTTTTTTTTTTTTTTGGTTTTACCAAATTGAATATATCTTTTTTTGATGTCTTTTTTAAATTTCTTTTTAATTGCAATTTACATATCATGTCTTTACTCCATTTTAAGTGTACAAATACGAAGGAAATAATGTCTTTTGCAGCAAGTTGGATGGAACTGGAAGCCATTATCCTAAGTGAGGTCGGGAAAGGTCTTGCTGTGTCTGTATCTCATTATACAGGGATCATCACATTAGAGAAATAGAGTATTAAGATGAGAACATTTACCTTGAACATAGGAGATGTGAACTTGAATCTCTGGTCTGTTGCCAACAAGCTAAGTGAATGCATATAAGTCATTTAAAGTCTGCAAGCCTCAGTTTTCTCATCTTTAAAAGGAAAATAGATAGATATAGACAGATGATAGATAGATAGATAGATAGATAGATAGATAGATAGATAGATAGATAGATGGATTTCCATAGACTGGAAATAAAGGCTGCCTGGTCTAGCACAAAGGACTCTGAGAGGACTAGTTGAGTTGCTGTATGTGAACACTGTATGAAAAGCAAAGGATGCCTACTGTGCCATTGTTTGTCCTTGCCCTAATTTGGAGTTTCCTATGGGCTAACTAGAGGGAAATCTGGCTTCTCTCTTAAGGCTTCGGAGAGAAGTTTCTTGGGTAAATGGTGGATCAAAAATGAATTATAAGAGATTGCTGATGAAGAGCTATTCTTTTTTTATTTTAAAAAAGGAGGAAAGATGATCTACCTCAATACAGTTCTTGGCAAAATTTTCACTCAGAAAACTGAAATTCAGAAGGTAATGAAATGGAACACTAATAATACTTTATGCTTTTACAACATATTTTATAAAGTTTTTAATATGGATAGCATGTTAATATTCATTACCACATTTAATCTTGTAGGATAAGCTCCATCATTTTCGTTGAACAGATATGAAAACAGAGCCTCAGGGAGATGAAGTCACATGCCCCAAGCCACAGGGTTATAAATGGTGGAGGAGGACTTGGCTCAGGTCTCCTGACCCACATAGGGCTCTATACTTATGCCACTGCCTTTAAAATGTTCCATTTCTCCTTTGTTATACCCTATCAATACCCAAGTTAGAGTATAAAACATCAAATACTCTTCTACAGAAATGTCTACTCTTAAGGGGATTTTCAGACTATAACCTTAGTCTTTATCAAGAATTTCTGTAGTAAAAATATGAGGGCTGTCTGGAAAGTATCCAGCTATATATATATTTCTGCATTTTTCACAAACCATTAGAGAGAATATGGTCTATCATCTAGTTCAGTTATTTAATAATGCCCCTGATGATGAAAACCCCTTTAGCATTAAGTTCCACCAAAAAAATTCATGATAACTTCACCTGCCCTGCCACAATAAATGATATACTTGCTGCATCAAAAAAGAAAATATTAGTCACTATTGTTTGCCCACAGCAGATATTTTCCTTTGATCTTGACATCTTTCTCCTTGAGTTACTTGTCTTTTCCTAATTCCCTATCTGCTACCCTACTCTCAATATTCCAAATATTATTTGACTCTCACTCTGTTCATGAAATCTTTTTTGACTATCTCTACAGAGAAGGCACCTCTTCTGAACAACACAATCTGTAACCTGTAGTTTGCACATAGTTTATCATGTTCTTTTATATATCACCATCCTTTTCTCAGCTTTAAAATATAAAAAAAACAGCATTAGGTCACATTTGTTAAATGTATGCTATGTACCCAGCATCGTATCCAGGACTTTAACGTATCAACTCTTTCAAGAGGATGTGCCTCCTTAACAACAGGGGCTACATGTGACATAGCAATATACTCTTGTTCCCTAGCAGAGTGTGTAACATAGAGCAAGTGGTCACTAAATATCTGTTTATGAAAGAGTTTAAGTTAACGTTCTCTCTTGACTTAAAAGAAAATCCAGGAGTAGAACTGTCCTTAGAAACTGTCTCATCCAACTTCCCATTCCACAGATGAGAAAACCAAGACCTGAAGAGTAGAGGTAGCTTGCTTAAGGTTACATAGCAAGTAAGACATCCATTGTATAAAGGAATAAGTGAATGAAGATAAGACTCCGCTAACTGGGCTTTATGACCCAAGAATGAAATGGGAGAACAATGAACATCTTACCTTTTACAGTATGTAAAAGCTCATTCATTACCTGGACAAATCCAGCACCTGCAGTTCTGGGAAACTGGAGAAGCTATGGCTGCCTAAGTGCCTCAGGTGGTTAAAACTCAGGTCCAGGTTCTTGGTTGAGGAGGGGATGTTGTCAGGGATTTTGTAGAGATTCAGATCCATGCACTGGTAAGTAGTGTTAGGAACCACCTGCAATGACGACACATTAGACGCAGTGTCTGTCTGCGTGCACTCCCAGCGCCCCTCTCCTAGACCACAGACTAGGGGCCTCCACTGCAGGCACAGAAGCCAATCAACCTTCTTTCATCTACCCATCCAACCATCCATTCATCCACTCACTTTATACTTACAAAATGTCTTACTCTAGATTAGGAAGGAAAGAGCACCTACTATGTAATGGATCTTTTAACTTCTGCCATAGCAATGGCAGCATTTAGCAGGAAGCAATGGCATCAGGTGGCGAAGGGCTGAGGCTCTGGAGTCTAAAGGATCTAGGTTTCATACCAGCTCTCCTGAGTGATTTGGGAAAAGCCTTTTTTTTTTTCCTTTAATCTCAGTGAACCTCATTTTATCATATATAAAATACAGATAATAAAATATCCAGTATCATTCTAAATATCCCCCATTATTCACAGCCTTTAAGACACTGCCAGTCAAGATGTCGAGACCTCCCCTAGCCAGAGCACAATTTTTGACAATAGCATTTTCTTTCTTGGCTCGTTGGCTTTTGAGCAGAGTGGTGCAGAAATAAGGGAAAATCTATAGAGTGCATGGGTTACGGTGGTGGAACGTACTAAATAAGGTCAAGTGCTTTATGCTCTCTTGGTTCCTGTGCTGGTTTTAACCTACTTTCCCATACTCTTTGTAAGCCTAATTCTCTAACCTCTCACCTAATTTCTGAATTCCCCTATTTCCTCCAACAAAATTCCTTGCTTAAGCCAACTAATTTTGGTTTTCTGTTGTTTAAAACTAATACAATCTGTTCAAAGGATTAAATGAGATAAGGTGTTTAAAGAGCTTATTTCAAAGCCTACTACACTGTAGATGATCAATAAATGTTAACGTTAATTATTACTAGTTATTATTAATCCTTTATCATACGCCAGTATATTTTTTATATATTATATACTTAAACTTAATCTTCAAATAAACCTTTTAAATATGAAGAAAATAGAAATTCAAAGAGATGAAGTAATATGCATAAAATTAGAGTTCATACATGCAGCTCTTTACTTCATTTGCGTCTCTGCTTAAATGCTACCTGTCATAGGAGCCTCAAAGACAGCACTGTCTAATAGAAGCAGCCAGTGCCAGGCACTTTTCTCTTCCTCTCTTTTACTTTTCTTTACAGGATGTATCACTATCCAACATTAATATTTCTGTGTGAATGTATTCTATGTATTGTATATCTCCTGCACTAGATTGTAAGATTTGATAGTTTTGTTCAGTTTTATCTCCAGCACTCAGAATGGTGCCTGGCAAATGGTTAATGCTCAACAAATATTTGTTGAATAAATGAATGAATAACTGATTGAATCACTGATTCAGTGGAGGTTTGCTTAAGCTCAAATTGTAGGCATTGTCTGCTGAGCACTGCGGGCAATGCAAAGACAAGCGTGATATGGCTGCAGACTTCAGGGGCCTCACAGTCTCGAGGAAGAGTTAAATAGGAGCAAAACTAATTATGTCTAAAAGGGCCATAAAAGAAGCTTGGAAAATACATCCACGGGTCCAGAGAAAAGAGAGATAAGCGCTGGATCCAGAAATCACTTCCTAGGAAGGGAGGATTTCAAAACGGGTCATGATAAATGAGTAAGGTTTGGATGTGTGGAAAGGGGAAGAAGGATATTTCATAAGGAGAGAACAGCATTAAGCAAGGAAGGGACGGAAAACTAATTTCAATGAGCCAGTGAGTGCCAGGAGTTGTGAAACCCGAGTCAGAGGGGAAGCCCTGGCCGGATCAGGAGGGCCTCAGACTTCGTCCTGCAGCAATCATTCCAATCGTTTAACACATATAAACTGAGCAGCTACTATGTGCTAGGCACTGGGAATATAGTGTTAATAAAACCAACAATGATCCTGCCTTCTTACAGATTCCATTCCAAAAGGAAAGATGGATAACGAATGGATAAACCATTATAAAAATATATAATGGTTTGCTCTAGAAAGAAAATTAAGCAGTATAAGGGAATTAGAGGCAAATAAGGGATGGCTGGGGAGCTCTACATGGGACAATCAAGAAGGAGTGCCCTGAGGAGACATTGAAGCAGAGATTTGAATGGAGCGACTAAGCCATGAAAATGACCAGGGCTGCACTGTCCAGTATGGTAGCCACTGGCCCTACACAGCCACAGAGCATGACAAATGTGCACAGTATAAATTGAGATGTGTGGTAAATGTAAACTGTATACTAAATTTCAAGGACTTAGTACCAATCAAGGAATCTAAAACATCCTATTACTAGTTAAATATATATTGCATTTTGAAATATTTTAAATATACCAGGTTAAACAAAAATATTATCAAAATTAAATTCACATTTCTTTTCACTTTTTTTTTTAAAGCAGCTACCAGAAAATTTGAAACTACAAATTTGACTCATAATATTGCCATTGGACAGCACTGCTCTAGGGGGAAAGCATTCTAGGTAGAGAAAACAGTCAGTGCAAAGGCCCTGTGGTAGGAAACTGTTCTAATGGCAATGGAGAGTGATTAAAAGATTTTAAGGAGAGTAATTTTTTTGATCCAAAACTCAGGAAAAACAACAACAGCTAAACAACAAACAAATGTATGCAGAATGGATTAAAGGAAGAGGACTATGGAATCAGGGGACCACTTTACATCTAGGAGTCAAGACCAGGGGAACTGAAGGCCTGCTTTCTGCGGGTGCTGAGAGGATACACAGGGACAGACAGACTTTGGGGACTGACAACATAAGGAGCATGGCGGGGAAAGGAGTCAACCGTGGCTATGGTTTTGTCCCAGGGTGACCCTGGTTGGAGGATCTAGCCCAGTTAACCTAACTGCGGGTGGAATAGAGAGGAGGGCAAGGAATAGGGCTGTGGGTGGGCAGTTGGGGGAAGGGACTTTGACATAACAAATTCGTCTTTGCTAAACATTGCACTGTTTTCTCCCATGTTGCCAACTTCAGGATCCAGCAGCTGGCTACGCTTCTCTTGAGTTTCTGACCCCGCCTTGCTGTAAACTGTTTTCTCCATTATCCTGTTCTGCTGTGGGTTTCTAAAGCAACCGTGAAGTCCGTGCATGGGAAGGGGGGCTGGAGAGGTTGAGGGGGAACAAAAGAGACCCGCCATCAAAAATTACCAATCAGCAGGGTGGTATTTCGTGAGGAGGGAAACCGTTGCAATAGCCAGCATTTTACATCTTTCTCTTTCTCTTATCTCTCTGTCTCTCTCTCTTTCTCTTTCTTTCCTTTTCTTTTCCATTCTCTTATTTTTTTCCATCCTCTGGACCGAACCATACGGCTGCATTAGTCATCTGACAAGCACTTAGAAAGTTCTTTCTTTCTCTTGAGAGACAAAAAAGCCATCTTCTTCGTGAGATTGAGAGGGGCAGGGTGACTGCTGGAAGCTGAGTGTTCAAACCACCAGCAAAAAGGAAGGGCGCTGAAGCAGTCTTCTTACAACTCTCTAGCAAAGCACGATAATTATAATTCTTTTATAGATGTGAAAACTAGCCTCAGAGAGGTTTAATAACTGCTTCAAGGTCACCTAGCCGTAAGGTCGCAGAGCAGGGATTTTAAACAGGTCTCTCTAACCTAAAGCCCCTGTTATCACTCAAAAGTCCTTAATGGAACAAGCCCCCATTGGCTGCCTGTTAGTGCCCTGTAGTAATGAATTATTTGGTCCCTGTGGCTTCTCGAGTCTTTAAGGTAATTTAACTTCTTTTCGTACAATAAACTAATCAGGGCACCCCGTGGGAAATTCTGGGCAGAAGCAAGGGAAGACCCACAGATGAGCTGACTCTAACCACATACCTCCACGCAGGGTTCCCAGCTTTCCGGTCTCAGGCAGGAGAGGAAGGCCATGGCCGGGATCAGAGTCCCAGCCAGGTGCGAGGGAAACATCATCCTGGCATTTTCTGACAGCAGCAGTGGCCCTGTGAAAACATGACTCCCTGTAGCCACCTACCCGGGCAGAGTCTCTGAGGCACTGATGTCTCTTCCAGATCTGGTGCCCCGAAGCAACTGCTGTATTCAAAGCAGTTAAGGGGTGAGAGGAAGTGAGAGTAGCAACCTTAGCATTCTGTACTTTGTTTTTCTAATATTTATCTCCCTTGTCACAGGAGGGGAAGTTAGAAGAAGAAGAAAAAAAAAATCTCTGTAGACCAGTGAGGGGAGTAACAGCAAGAGGAAGCTGGCTTTTATCCCAGGAAGTCATCTGACCTCTGGGCTTGAGGAACTTCTGAAAATAATGACTCTGTTCAAATAGCCTGCATAGCTATTTAGGACGATGGTGGTTTTCCACTTTTGTTTCGCTTTTGGAACCTAATGTTTGCATTAGTTTGCTAGGGCTCCCGTAACAGAGTACCACAGACTGGGTGGTCTAAACAACAGAAATTTATTTTCTCACTGTTCTGGAGGCTTAAAGTCTGAGATCAAGGTGTCAGCAACAGTGCCTGTGTCCTAATTCCCTTTTCTTATAAAGACACCGGTTATGTCGGATTAGGGCCCATCCTACTAACCTCATTCCACCTTAATTACCTCCTTAAAGGCCCTGTCTCCAAATACAGTCACAATGTGAGGTCGCGAAGGTCTGGACGTCAATATACGAATTTTGGTGGGACACAATTCAGCCTATAACACGTCTTCCTGTGAAGAAACTCACATATGAAACTGCTTGAA
This sequence comes from Lepilemur ruficaudatus, assembly GCA_963574885.1. Lineage (NCBI taxonomy): Eukaryota > Metazoa > Chordata > Mammalia > Primates > Lepilemuridae > Lepilemur > Lepilemur ruficaudatus. The sequence goes on along the minus strand of CAUYRT010043691.1, from coordinate 23,045 downwards.
AATAAAGCTCCGGTGAAACACAGTTTGAAAAATAACAGGAAGATTGGGAAAAGTTTGGGATTCGGAATCAAATATACTGACTCATGGCCTGTGGCATTGGCCGAGTCACTTAAACTATTGAGCCTTAATTTCTGGTCTGTGAAATGGGATGATAGTTTTTAATCTTAACAGAAGCTTGCATTTATGAAATTCATAAAAATAAAGCTATCTGAAGGTAGTCAACTTACACAAACCTACCAAGCCTCAGTTTTCTGGTCTTTAAGATGGAGATAATCACATCTGTCTTGAATGACTGAATTAAGCTAACGTGCATAAGATGCCTAGTCCAGCGCATCATCATCACATTCCATACATAAGAGATGGAGTTTAAAAATGTAGATAAATTGAGTGTAATACTACATACCTCAGAGGATTGTCTTGGGATTAAATGAGCTGGCATTTGTAAAGCATGTCCAGAAAGTAGCAAGTGCAATGTAAATTTCTGTTAAAAAAGGTGTCTGTTAAAATGAGGATATTACTGTACCGTGTCCTAGATAGTTCCAATGAGATGTCCTCCAGGCACCTTGAATCCAACATGTCAAAAACCAGGCTGTGAGGGAGCACATGGCAGTGGACCGAACACACACTCTTAAAGACTTCTTTAACACACCTGTACAATTAAGCTAAAAATACCCTCCTCCACCCCCGTCAAAACTTTGCTTTGAGAATTAACTGACTATTTATGTAAAGATCCTAGAGCAGTGCCTGGCATAGAATCTATGCTCGATGAAGTTTAGTTCCCTGGAAAGATACCTGCCTACCTCTGCTCAGGAGTGACATGTGTCATCTCTGCTCTCATTCCATAGTCCCAAGACAACCTCCAGTTGCAAAGGCTCCCTGTCTCCTAAGCTTCAAGCCTCCTGCCCTCACCCACAACTTATACACACACACACACACACACACACACAATCGCTGGTGGGCACCACTTCACAGCACCAACGCTACACTGTGGAAGAGGACAAAATACCGTGTTCATCGGTGGGCTATCCAAGCCACAGCCTTAGCATCCCATGATTTCCGTTGCATGGTGATTTTGAAAAGACACTAAGGGAGAGCAATCACAGCACAGCCTGGCTCTGAGAAGTAGGGTCCCATGAGCCTGGTGTATCTAAGAACAAACCTGATTTCATCCAACAATCTAAAGTTTTTAAGTCTCAGATTTTTCGCATCAACATCTCAACACCTCGCAAATCAGAATGTGTCTCATAATTGACAAACTTTTATGATTATAATTGGCAGAAGTTTGTTTTCTTTTTCTCTCTTAGTGGAAAATAAAGTAATGGTACATCTTATACTCAGTGGCATCTTATATTCAAGAACAGTTTGTCACTAAGAAGGAAAAAAAATAGGCTCAGTTCAAGTAAGTCAAGGAAACAAATGGTTAAACAGAGAGAAAAGAGATTTGTTTCCAAAGGACTTCTGAGAACATCAACTAATATGTATTTTGCATCTACGAAAGGAGATGGAGTACTCGATGTTTTCCAATTTTTTTGACCTAAGCAACTCTTTTATCCCCGGACACCCATTACTAGGCGAATATCCATTAATGTGCCCTGGACCAACGCTCTTTTGGTAGATAGTACAGAAAATGCTGCTTTTAAGTGGAAACATCGAGGGTGTTCTCTTGGTTTCAGGTGACCCAATTCCTGTCTCTACTGTTGGGTCCTCACAGTAAGTGCTGTCCTGTACATTTCAGTATGTTCTTCCCAAATACCCCTGTACATCTCAGTGTGTTGCTCACAAGGACAAAGGGCGAGTGAGTGCACCCGCCAAGGGGATCAGCCTAAGCAGCGCCTGCTCCTCCCCAGCCCAAAATGTCTATCACTTTCCCTGCATTATTTTAAAAATTGCTTTGACTTTCTCATCCCTTCATTATCTGTCTCTTCCAGCAGAATATAAACTCTATGAGAGTAGAAGCCTTGTTCAATGTTCGTGATTATTGAATACATGGATAGATACACAGTAAGTAGTTGATGAATAAATACATGAACAATAATGTCTACATTTATTTTTCATATGTGGCTAGTATTTAAGAGTATTTGCCACATTTGCATACTGAGTAATATGACTCCCTTATAAAAGGCCTAGTGATTATTCTGGGGTTTCTCTTACACTTTTATACATCCTTAGATTCCATGGGGGGTGCATGTGCTCCAGTTTAAGCAACACAAAGAAGCACAGAGTCATAGCAAGTGGATTACAAAGTCCATGTTGCATTAGACACTGTGCCTTTCCGTGGGGTAGAAAAATCTTATTTGTCTGTTTAATAGTCATGAATCTGAGGCAGAGGACAGTTCATTACAGCCAAGGCCCTGAGGGTCTTCCCTCTTTCTTCTGACTCCCTACTCCCCCTAAGTGGCTAGTGAATCCCTGTTTGTTCATTCAGCCCCTGGAACAGCATGGTGCAATGTAGAGAGGCCTATGTTTTAAAATATTTAATTATCCTTTTTTTACTTCCTGGCATCATCATTTTCTGATCTGTGACTTATTTTTAACATCACTGAGTTACCTTAACTCTATAAAGAAAATAACACTGTGGCCTAATTAATATTATTATCTGAGGGTTAAGTGAGGTCATGTATGTGGACATACTTGTAACCAATACATTTTTACAGAAATGTGGACTATAATTCATTCAGTTATTTATTCACCAAATATGTACTGAGTGCTTAACATCTGCCAGGCACTGCTCTAGGCACAAAGGATGCAGCAGTGATCAGCACAAACACTCTCAGTGGAGTTTATGTTCTAATGAAGAAAGAGAGATGATGACAATTATAAATAAGTACATTATAGAGTAGTTCAGACCATGTTAGGGTCTATGGGTAAAAGTTTAAAAGAGAATGAGGTGGATGCAGAGGAGTGGGCGGTATTGAAGTTTAAATAGTGCAATCAGTACGGGCCTCATTGAGAAAGTGACATTATCAGCAAATTCGTGAAGGAGTCACTAGCTTTGCAGATACCTGAGGGAAGAACACTCCAGTCGGAATAATGGCTCTCAACTGGAGGCGATTTTACCCCCAGGGGACATTTGGCAATATCCAGAGACACTAATGTTTATCAGGAATTGCGGGGGGGAGTGTTGCTACTGGCATCCAGTGACTAGAGGCTGAGGATGCTGCTAAGCACCTCACAATGCACAAGACCCAGGACAGCCCCCAACCCAAAATACCGATAGTGCCAAGGTTGAGAAACCCTAGGTTAGAGGGATAAAGTAGTGCAAAGGTCCAGAGACAGGAAATTTCCAGAATAAGGAAGCCAGTGTAGAGAGGCTCAGGTAGCCAGGTAGATTACTGCATTGTAGGGCATTGTTAACACCTTGCATCTTATTAATACATGCCCAACCTCCCCAAGTAGGCATCGCCACTTTCTCCTCAGTGCTCCCACAGCAACTGTCTGTCACGCTTAAGAGGGATTAATTATCTTCCTCTCCCACTAAGCTTTCAGCTCCTGATGACAGCAGCTGAATCTGGTGAATCTCTGTACACCCCTTTCCTAGGAAAAGTTCATATATGTTAGTTGTATCAATGCTTATAATAACTTTTAATAATAATAGCAATTGATTTGTGTCTCATTTCATATACAGGCTAATACGATCCAAGAGAGTTCAGATTGGGTCTGTTTCATCCATTAGTGTAGCCCTAATACTACAGTTGTTATCAGTACATAATAAGTGCTCAATAAAAATTGAATGAAAGAATGAGTAGGCACTAATATAATCAGCCCTTCCCTTGATGTCTAGTCAAATTTCTCCTGCTTTTAGCAACTTCAAGTGAGAAAGAAGGAGACATGTAAAAAGAATATCTGCCGTCTTTGTCTAGAAGGCAACCTATGAGAAAGTACTTTGAGATGGTAACTGATGCAATCCTATGCCAGACTTGCAAGTCACCTTATAACGTATCACTGTCAAGAGCACATACTTGCATAAGCCAGGGGTCTATGACACTTATTTTGGAAGGAAGTGGGTAAGGTTGCATCAGTTGTATCACTTGTCAAGTAGTCAGTTGATTCCACGGTGGCTCCCCGTTTTCTCCAAGGCTTCACGCGGGAAGAATCTAGGAATCTGGAGGGGATCGTGCTTGGAAATGAAGGACAATTATGCAAGTCGGACAAATACACATGGAGCACTGAAAAGTACCCAGTGTACGCTTCCCTTGAGTTTCCAGAGATATAGTTCAATCTGCACAGAGTCCAAAGGGTGGTGGTGCAGGGTTCAGAGCAACATCCCTAATGGCATTATTTCCTTGACCCTCCACATGTCCCCAGCCCTGTCCCTAGCCTTCGTGAGAGCCCTACCTACGGGCTGTCCCTTCCACTGCAGAAATCATGTTACTTCCAAACCCTGTTCCTCGTGTGCTCTCTCCCACCTCCCCAGACCCTCGGCCCTTAATTATTCTTTTCCTTCTAAAGTACAGGCATTCTATTAGCCTCAAACAGCAGTGTGAGTTGTTAGTCATTTTCTGCTTGGCTTGGTATCGTCGATGGGTAGGGAAAGAGGGAATCTACAAATTCTGAGAGGAAGAAGTTAGTAGAAACAGGCTGCCTTGGTAGAATGAACATGGGGGTCAGGTGACAAAAATAAAAGTAAGCTAAAAGGTGGGATGCTTACCTAAGGTGAAACTCTTTTCAACCAATGAATTTTTATTTTATGCTTATGTAAGCATTTGCCTCCTCTCTTGCTTTGCATCAGAATCGGGAATAAAAAAGGCCAGTGGTGGTGGCTCACATCTGTAATACCAACATTTTGGGAGGCTGAGGCAGGAGGATTGCTTGAGTCCAGGATTTCGAGTTTACAGTGAGCTACAGTCAGGCCACTGCACTCCAGCCTGGATGACAAAGCAAGACCCTGTCTCAGAAAAACCAACAAAAAATAACAATAAAAGGAATACCTCCTCCTAGTGCCTTAGAAGTTTGAGGCACCGTACAGTAGACAGATAAAGAGAGGAAGAAAGAAAACAACAGGTTGGATGTGATATTGTGGAAAGGGATTGCACTCTGGGTAACATAAAAATATGTTTTGGGTACTAGACATAAATAAGTTTCAGTCTTAACTCTGCCCTTTTGATTTACACCAAAGGGACCATGCCTTTTGTTCTAGTTCCTCTACAGGTCAGCACAAGGAACTTAGCGTAAATGTCCACAGAACGCCTCCGTAAAGGAATTATCTCAATGACGTGAGATGGAGTAATAGCTGAAACGCATGGACTATGCATTAGCTTGGGGGAACTTGCTTCTAAAACACTTGCAGCATCACTTCCTTGCTGTGTGACTTCAAAGAAATCACTTAACATTGCAAGCCTTTTCTTCTCTGTATTATGCTTGTTGCAAGGAGAAAATGAGATAACGTAGGCTAATACTATGGTAACCTTAAGATTTATTCTTTTGGTTCATGTTAATACTTGATGGAGACTTCTCCTTGCTCATGTAAGAGTAACACCCAGTGCACCTTTCTCATCACTGACTGTTTATCCTGGGTTGGTTTCCTATTATACTACATCTTTCAGTTAGTTGGAGACTTCCATGACTTCAGAAGATGCAAACCAAATGGCTGATGAAACTCCTGTTACTTTGTATGTTGGAGTTTAACTGCGGTGATCTGTTTCCTTCCCTAAATGGGGACAAGTCATATTAAGCAGAGCCACTGATATTGAGGATGGAAAGAAAGTGGTGACTTACCGTGTTTGGGAAAACAAACAAACAAACTTATCCTCCATGGCTCAGGCTCAGCTCAACGTCAATCTCCTCCACAGAGCCTGTTCCTTCTAAAACACTCCCTACTGCCATACCACACACTCTCACATACCAGGTCAAAGTGATCTTGCTTTTTTAAAAAAAAATATTGTCCTGGCCCTTATGCACACTCACCTGTTTGAAAGGCATTTTATCACAACGTATATGCCCCCCAAATCAGGAAGTCCTCCGGGACTGGAACCTTGCCTTGTGCATATATGTAATCTATATAGCATCTCACCCTGTATTAAAAATCACCTAAAAGAAGAATGAAAAAAACGAAAGGAAGGAAGGGAAAGAGAGAGGGAGGGAGAGAAGGGAGGAGAAAGGGAGGAAAAGAGAGGGAGGGCTGGAGAGGCAGAGAAAATGAATGAATAAAATTGATAGCAGAACAGATTTTTTAAAAAATAAATATTGTGAAACCATTCATAACACAACTGCCCCAAACAAAATAAAATGATTTGACCCTACAATAAAGCACAATGCGAAGCTCAAAAAATGATGCAACTAAGAGACCAAAAAATCCTCCTTCTATAAGAATTTAAGTGAATACTCTCCCCATTTCCTTCTCCTAAGGTGCTCTGGACTCCTTGTAGTCAGGGCTGCACCCCGGAGCCCTCAGGTCCAGCTGCCTGGGAGCCCTCCACAGGCATTTGCTTGTTCCCCGCCAATCACAAGCCTTCGCTTCTGCCTCTGCCCCAGCACGGCTGGGGAACACATGCTAGGGGACCGGCCATTCTACAATCTCCCTTCTGCTCTTGGAAAGTGGTTTCCACGGAGGTATCTCATTCCTATCCAAATCCCTTACCTTTAAATGTGCTGAAAAGTGAGTTTGAAATTAGACTCAGAGCCATATGGCAGAGCTGAGGGCAGCATATGGTTGTAGATTGCTCAATGCTGATCTATAGAATCTTTAGACTCACCTTCCATCTCTCTTTACACAGGAGGCAATGGTGAGACTGGTATTCCGTTTTTTGAACTGCTCTGTCCTTCATGTGGAAAAATGAGACTCCTAATTCAGCATTTATGATTAACTTGTTTTAGTTGTTTTGGTCATGGTGGTGGTAGGGTGCAGAGAAGATGCATTCCTACTTGTGAGCAATGGGAAGTAAAGTGTTAAGGGATTCCGTCTGGGAACTTGAAGTACAGTTTACCAATAAAAATGGGACTTTAGGTCAGCTTGACTAGATCTCACCTGCAGATTTTGGTCATGCCCATTTAAACTGCAGGTGGGGACAAATCAGTCCTATGCAAACAGGGAGCATATTGCTCTACAGTTAGTGCAATGAGAGGACACGTGGAGAGAAGGGTCCTGTGGTCAAAGCATGAAAGCGAATTTTATTAACCAGCCGAAAGTTCTGAAGAGAAAGGTGTATACAAGAGAAGTGGGGGGATGAGGCTCAAGGAATCAAAGAGAAAGAATAAGCATGTGTAGGAAAGTATTTAGGTTATTAAGTATGAAAGGTCTGATTTCCTTAGGTACGAAGTTTGACAGTTAATATCTTTGACATTTCACTTTGACACCTCTTGTTTTATTTTTATCGTAAAGGTACATAGTCATTCTTTCGAACGCATGCTTTGACTTGTGATTATCTTTCAGATTTTTTAAGAACAATTTTTGTACAACCATAGATAAGTCAAAAATTCAGATTATTTTCAAATATGAGTTCTGTCATAAAGCCAATACAACACAGACAGCTCAAAATATCAACAAAGCATTTGGAAAGGATGTGGCTGATGAACATGGAGTGCATCAGTGGTTTAAAAAGTTTCATTCTGGGAATTTTAACCTTATAATTGAGCCACATGGACAACCTGAGACCAAGGCGGATAATGATAAACTAAAAACTACAGTGGAAGCGCCTTCATCTCAACCTGTGCATAAATTAACAACAAGGCTTAATGTTACTATTTAATTATATCAGACCATTTAAAACAAATCAACAAGGTAAAGAAGCTGGATAGTTGGGTGCTACATAAATTAAACAAATATCAAAAGAGAAATAGTCTCGAAGCTTGCTTTTCTTTGCTGTCACGACATAGAGGCAAACCATTTCTACACTGCATTGTTCCATGTGGTCAAAAATAGATTCTTTATACACAATCACAAGCATTCAGCACAATGACTGGATAAAGATGAAGTGCTTAAACACAGTCCAAAACCAAATATTCATCAAGAAAACGAATGCTGTCTGTTCAGTGGTCCAGCACTGCTATTATCCTCTACAGCTTCATGAAACCTGGTCAATCGATTACAGCAGATGTCCCCTGCAACCGACTGAGTGAAATGATGAGGACACTTGTGATTAAACAGCCAAGATTGGTCAATAGAGACAGGCCAATCCTCTTGCAAAACCGCATGTACCCCCATTATGCATATGTTGGTGTGCTAAACGGTGTCCCAAATTTCTGTAAGATTTGTTCTTTTTTTTTTTTTTCCATTCCTTTTTGGCTCTGTTCTTTGGAATACATCCTCTTTATTGATCTCTCTTCAAATTTCCTAACTCTTTTTCTGCCCATTCAAATTTACTGCTGTGCCCCTTTAGTGAATGTTTACTTCAGTTATACTTTGCATCTACAGAATTTTTATTTGGCTCATTTTAATAATTTCTCTCTTTTAATTGATAATATTTAATATGACTTTGTTTTATAACCCCTTTCATTTCTTTAATCTTGGTTTCTTTTAATTCTTTACACATATTTATAATGGCTACTTTGAGCACATTGTCTGTTACAGCCAACATCTAGTCACTCTTACAGGCAGCTTCTGTTGCTCTCTTTTTTTTTTAAGTGTATGGGCCATACTTTCCAATTTCTTTGCATGTCTCATAGTTTTTTGTTGGAAACAGGATATTTTATTATTTTATTTATTTATTTATTTATTTTTATTTATTTATTTTTTTGTAGAGGACAGACTCTCACTATATTGCCCAAGCTGGTCTTGAACTCCTGGCCTCAGGCAATCCTCCTATCTTGGCCTCCTAAAATGCTGTGATTATAGAGATTATGGCCAGAAACAGGATATTTTAAGTAATATATTGTTACAACTCTGGCTCTGTTCTCTTCTTCTCTGGGACTTATTATTACTTGCTTATTTATATGTTTAATAACTGGCTGCATTTTTTTTAAAGTAAAATCTATGCCTTCACTCCCATCTGCAGTGTTAAGCCTCTGATATTGTTTTTTAGGAGACACAATTTGGTTGTACCTAGGTTACCATTCAATCCGGAAGGACAGTGATTTGGGCAAGTCTCTCTTTGACGGAGTCTTTCCTGACCACACCCGGCTGTTAAACTCCACAAATAGTTGGTTGATTCTTCTATTGTTTCAATAGTGCCCTGGACCATAAAGTCCTCTGAAGGCTTATCCAATCAAATTAAGACTTCTTTGAAGGGATAGTTTCAAAAGTCATTGTTTCAGATTTGTTCTGACTACAGGAGGGCTCTTCCCAGTTATTTCTCAATCTGTCTGCAGAAAACTAGCTAGTCTACACTTTAGTCTATATATCCCATAAATCTATCAGTATCCTCACAATTACCTTTCACCACAACCTCCACTGTTTTTGACAGAGTTCAGAGGCTTGAACTTCTCCAACTCTTTCAAAAATCACATCAGTTTTCTTGGGAAGAGATGAAGAATTATCTCTTTTAGGGACTTTTCCTTCTCCTAGGCAAAATTTCTGAGCAAGGGCTCTGGAGCTCAAGTTGTGATAAGGAATGGCATCAGTCTCTATGAGTGACACTTCCCACTTCAGCAACTGAATACTCAGTGGATAAAGGTAGCCTCAGGTCTCCTAGGTTTGCCCCTCTCCCAGCGTGGAATCCCTGACTTACCAGATAGGATAATGGTGATTGGGCTCTCAGTATTCTTAATAGTGAGTGTCCAAGGTAGAGCCCCCATCCCATTAGTGGGGTCCTGACAGAAAAAGGGAACACCCACTTTTTGGCTGCACTTACCCAATACTTAGCCTCAGCAACAGGTAGGTGGGAGCAATATGAGAAATGGTGACATCCTGCCCCTTATGGGAAAATAGATCCTCAACAGGGAGCCTGGGGCCGATAGAGGTCCGTCTCGTTAATAGCATCAGACTTGAATTCAATTTCTGTCTCACTGAGCTGAGAGTGCAGAGTGAGTGAGTTTTGCTTCAGATACTGTAGACTCTCATTGTTCCCACCAAGTTTTGGTAAATTTTCTTTAATAAACGTTCCTTAATTTTCTATGCCCTTGAACCATTTCCAGAGACTTTGAATGGTTGTGTGCATGTGTGTGTTCTAATGTTTGCCAGTTTCCATGGGGAGCGTGTCCACAGAGCTCCTCATGCTGCCATATCAAAAGTGGAGCTCAACCATAAGTAACTTTCACACCAAAGTTAATATTCCAAAAGTAAGGCCAGTAACCATAGCACAGGTGATGGGAAAGAATAACAATAAAAAGGAGGTAGCTGGAGTATAGAAAAGGAAAGGGCAACAACAGTGAGAAAAGCACATAATGGAAGGAGAAATGAGGGCAAGAAGACAGAAAAAAAAATACAATGCAAAACAGCCATAATTTTTTGTCTCCAAATGGGTCAGAAAGAACTTGGGTGTGGAGCAGCTGATTAAAATACAACACACGGGCCTTTCATCAAACAGTGACCTGCCTTCCAACATCACTCAACTATTTCATTGTTCATGTGTTGAGTTTCCCAAACTTCATCTTGATTTCTTGCAAAAAAAGAAAAAAGAAATTATACTTTCCCCATTCTGTCTCAACATATACAAATTCTCCCTATCCTGAAAGGATTAGTTCAAATGCCATCTCCTCCAGAAAGCATCCCCTTATTTACCTGGAGATGCTTGAACTTTTGTTCTCTCCATTTTCTGATTTTTCCTAATAATTTATCTGTATCTCTTTTGCAGAACTATCGTTTCTACCTCCCCACCAGCATTTCTTGGCTTCTGCTTATTCCCAAGTCTAATTTCCTGAGATACCCTCAAAGATTGTTCCATTGTGTTTCTCTTTTCTTACGTTAGCTTAAACTTACAAACAATAATCCAAATAAATATAGATGTATAAATGTTAAAAATAATTGCAGAGGGAGACTGGCACAATAATAGGCTCATACTCTTCCATCCATCAAGGAATACCACGCAATGAGTGGAATAAATGAATGTCAGAGAGAATGACATGTGCATATTATCAGATTTGAAAACTAAGGAAAGCAACTCAGTAACCTTGGGGGAGAATGGAATAAAAACAGAACAGGGGATGAATTTTATGGTTTTCAAGAAAAGGGAAGACAAGAAGGAGGAGAAGTGGGACTGACGGTGCTGGTCCCCTAACACCTTAAGAACGGGAGGCCCAGCCACAGGGAACAGGACTTCTAAAAGGCAAATATGTCCAGAAGGCTGTAGCCCAAATCCAATTTTGCTGGCAGTGAGTGGGCTCTCCAGAACCAAAAGGAACACACAGCTCTTCTTAAAATTAAAGGTGTTTATGCCCAAGATGAAACTGAATTCTATTTGGGCAAGAGATGTGTTTATGAGTACAAAGTAAAAAGAACAACACAATAACTCCTGGCAGCAAACCAAATAAAACAGAGTCATCTTGAAAAAGGTAACTTGTGCCCATGGAAACAGTGGCATGGTTCATGCCAAATTCGAAAGCAACCTTTCTGCTATGCCATTTGGACTCAGAATTCATGTGATGCTGTACCCCTCAAGTATTTGACCTAATGAGAAGTAATATAAAAAAGTGGATGTGGAAAAAATATATAAAAAGACAGAGCAGGGAAGCTGGATTCTATTTTTCACGGCTCTGTCCCTAAAACCTGCTATGTGATCTTGAGCACAGTACCGACATCTTCACATCAATTGCTTCATCTGTAAAGGAAGGAGGTATACTGAGATTTTTACCCTTGCTCAGAGTTTCTAACAGGCTATGTAAAGAAGCTTGTGATAAAACAACATCAAAAGGGTAACCAATTCTCAGGAAATTTGAAATTTAAGGGCAAAACCATTTTTTAATTAAATGAAAAAATATAAACAGTGACTACTGCTATAACGTACAGCACCCCATTGCAGCTTCCAAAAGAACACGTCCCTTGTTCTCCCTCAATTACACAACCAACTCGAAAAAAGAGCCTGTAACTTAGAAATGTTTATTTTTAACAAAGAGAGAACCCTGGACATAACATCACAGCTTGGAAAAATCTTATCTCTCCAGAGTTTTCAGCCTAGATAATTGGATCAGCTTCATCTCACACATATTGCTAGCTTCCAAGTCCATGGAGAAATTTGGTTTAAAATTGCCACTCAGAACTGTGAGGAACCTTAACATCTCAATTAAATAGCTGACATAAGAACAAGATGAAAAGAAAATGGGAAGGTGGACTGGATACTTTTGAGAGGAGGGGAATTCAGTTCCTTCATTTCACGAAACATAATCTTCCTTTAAGCAAAAGTTGTCAGAAGTTATCAGTTCCACATACAAACATATAAAAGTACAATAACAAATAATTCAACAACGAAATGCATCCAATTTCTACACGGGGGATTGAAAATTCAATATCTTAACTATACAAGGGAGATTGGGGCACTTCAGACTTCTCCCAGATCACAGAACATAACACTCCTAGGTTTACAGTAAGGGATTATTCAAATGTCTGGACTTCTAAGCAACAATTTGCCAGCAGCCGTCTCTGCCAAATGCCAATAAAACATCAGAATCCCACTGACATCAAGCAGAGAAGCTACCTCCTAAGGATATGCCAGGGATATGGACTCATCATATCTAAGATCTGACCTGTAGAAAACATCTTCATTTAGAGTTCCTGCCCTGTTCAGACGTCATGTGATGTTACCTACTGACGGAAGAACATACTTCTAAAATGAAAGGGAGGAAGTTATAACCTTGTCCTGAAAATAATTCCTCCCCAAACTAAGAAAGATTCCTTAACTCTTAGACAAAGAGTTATGGTCAAATGTGGGAGGAATAAATGGTGAGCACTAGACAATAATTGAGATTCTATTCCACTTAAGTGAGGGCATCATGGTAGAATGGAAATGGAGCACATTTTAGAGACAGATTTGAGTTTGAATCTCTGCATCATAATTTGCCAATTGCATAACTTTGAGCCACCATTTTGTTTCTACCTATAAAATTGGGATAAAAATACCTTGTGACATCCAAAGGATGACATAAAAATAAGCAAAATATCCAATACAGAGCATCTTTAGTTTGTCCTTCCTTCAATTTACAACTTAGAGTTGTCTATAATCCCAATTTCCTTCTCTGAGTATGGGTGGTCAGGCTAGAGCAAATAATGAAGTTGACCCATAACTGAGACCATAAGATCAGCCCTACCACACTGTTTGACATTCCCTTTAACTCGGATGTATGCTTGGCCAGTGGTGTTGAAGTTAGAGGAAAGGGCCCGAGCTCCAGTGTCAAGAGATCTGAATGATCATATTACTAGACCTTTCAGGAACTCAACTACCCCATCTGTAAAGACGGATTCAAAATCCAAGCTCTGCACTCTGCTGTCTGGTTTTTAAAAAGTCTTCACTTATCTGGATCTGCTTCCCAAATTACCCATCTACCCTACAAGAAATGCCCAACACTTCCCTTAATTCCATATAGCATTTTACAATAGAGCAAATGCTTTCCCAGTTACTGATTCATAATAAGACCCACCAACCAATTCACTTTGAGAAAGTGCTTTTACGTTCATTGACTCACAGTAAGCCCCACCAACCACTCTCAATTGTGATGTGAGTGAGAACCAAACTTCTATTCTACTTGAAACTTTATAGAAATTTGATTTCCTACGATAGCTCTCAGCCTACCTTACACCACAGTTGCATTAGGAAGAGGTCACCTTCCCTTTTCCTATCATGCTGTTTTATTTATTAAGTTAACTACCTGCCCCTCCCCACCCCCAACAGAGATGAATGGAGAAACAGACTAAGTAAGACAATGAACCATGGGACAGAGGACTGGGATAATAGCAAAAAGCTTTGTCTTGTAGGATGCTAGCTCAAAAGGAAGTCAGGCAGCCCAAGGTATGTAACTAACTTTCAAATTTTTCCCAAATGGAGTCCTATTCGATGCACTGCCTTTGCAAAAGTGAAAGTATGTTAGAACTGGATTAAAGAGACAACGGATATTCAATGTACCTGGTGTGGATTTCAATTAGTTACCAATTAAAAGTCAGCTGAAGGGAAGCCCACAGTGTTGACATCATAACAGAGATGAAAAATCAAATTTAAGAAAATGAATCCTTAAGTGGTCCATTTATGCATGAAGGGAATAAAATAAATTTGACCATAAAGTTTTAATTTTCAATGTTGTGTTCATCCTCAATGATAGAAATGAAGCTACCTACCCGATCACGCCTAAGCCCAGTCAAAATAGATCTCCCATCTCCTCTAAAATGGATCAAGTATAAGCTTTTGGTCTGAGATTTTGAGATATTTTATATTTGTGCTTAACGTGTCAATTCTGAAACTGGTTGACAAATTATGTCGTATTTTGTGAAGTGCTATAATCAGTTAGCTATACAAAAGAAGTTCTTAAATCTTGGTTCTGGTTCAGGCTCTGCGACTATTTACTATGTGGGTGACAAAGCTGGGCTTGCATACTTTCATCCTGAGTTGATGTTTTAATCTCCTTCCTCCGTATTCTTCTAAGATTCTCTTCTGTAGTGTTCATTATCTTGTAGCAGTGCTAAATACTTTAATCTTAACTTTTCATTTGTGAGATTTACATTACCGCTTTTCCACTTACTAACCAGTGCCTTTGGTCAAGTTAGTAGACCTGCGACTTTTCTCTGTAAAGTGGGAAGAATAATAGTGGTTACTCCATGAAGTAGGGGATTAAATGAGATAACAAATCTGGAATTGTGCTTAGAATAGTTCTGGACACATAGTAAGATCAACAGATGTGAGCCACAGTTGTTAAATCTTAAAGTAAATTATAAGATCTTTGATAAATGGGACTGTGTCTAATATCTTCCAAAGTACATCTCTGCAAATCCCACAGTAGATTGGAGAGTGCTGAGTATGGAAAGATGCACCCAATAGATCGACACTGACTAAATGGATAAACCAGTAGTAGAGGTATCTTGGAAAGTAAACATCTTTCAAATATTCAATAGTAGAGGTCTTCGGGAGTGAGGAGAAGAGAAATACCCTCCTAGAATAACAAGTAGGTCAAACAATTGTGTGTACTTCCTCCAGGCAATGTTTAACAATAAGAAGACAGCACATCTTCACAGAGGCCTACGTCTCTTTGTTCCTAAGCATTCAATACTAAAATGGAGCATAGACATCATGAAGTCCCATGGAGAACTGAGGCCTAGAGAAATTCATAATGCTCCAACAAGGAGTATATATACAAGAACACACACTAGAGTTACTTAGATCTTTTCCTTCTACATGTCCTTCATTTCCAAAGTCATCTCTGTAAAGCTTTTTCTAAATAACCCATCTAGAAGTATCTAAACTCCTCTTTTGAGTTCCAAAGGAAATTATCTATGATCCTTTAAATTCTTATAAGGATGAATTATGCAATGTTACCTATGCACATGCCTCATTTTTACACAGCAGAGTTGGAGTTTGGAGTCAGATAGATCTAGATTTAGATTCCATTTCTGTTGTTTAACATCTGAGCATCCTTGGGAGAATTCTCTGAATTAATGGAAACTACACATAAGAGCTATTGGTGGGAAGATGAAATAAAATACATAATAGTACATGTAGACACTCAACAAATGTAAGTCTCTTTCTTTTCATCCCCTTCTTTTTCTGCTAACCATGTGTCTGAAAGTTTTTTGATGATAGGCATTCTTCCACCATCCCATGAAATGTCCTCCTCAGAGAAGAGTGAGCATTTATTTCATTTGTTCTTCTGTTCTAGGTACCCTTTGGGCATAACTTGCATAGTAAAACATCCTTTAGACACAGAAATTAATACATTTCTATTCCAATCCACCCAAAAGTGAGGGTACAGAGTCTTCTGCTGTTTGGTTACTCTTAGAAGAGTGGAAGAATGAACAAGTACTGATTACATATTTTGGTCTCATTTGTTTCTGATTTCCCCAAGCATCTAATAAATTAAAATAAAATAAAACAAAACAAAATAAAACCCCCAGATACACACTGTGCTTATTCCTGGAGAATAAAATTAATTAGCTTATAGAAGGCTTCAAAGAATTGTTACAGTAGATATAACATTAAATGAAGGAGGATCATAGATTATACCTGACTTTTTGCCTTCAAATGCAACAGGAAGTATGAGCTTTCATAAGTAATAACAGGCTATGAATCTTTAGATGAAATTATAGTTTTACTTCATGCAATGGTAATGGGGTCTAGAAGAAAAATTAAAAATTTTAAGTGCAATATAAACACACACAAACAAACACAAACAACAGAGTCAGGGACCTGAAACAGTCTACTCCTGGGGGAAAACAAGTAATTAAACCGACAGGTAATGCACATTCAGAGATAATTGCTGGTAATACCCAGGCATGCATCCCATGATTAATAGCAATAAATTTCATACAGGTGATTGACAAAGAGGCAATGTAGAGAAAATACATAAATGATTAGTAATGAAACTCTCTTCAGTCCTTGAAGGAAGGAGGAGAGAGCGCTGAGGAGTTTGTCTTTCCTAACAGCTACCACTAAGAGGGCTTTGTGGAGTGGAGAAGAAGTTGAAGACAGAAACTTGCAAACAGAGAAATTATTCACATGGAAGCCTCAAGCAAGATATTTAACCACTCTGTTTTAACATTATCATCTGAAAATGGAACACGATGATATCTCAGGCCTTTCCCAGCTTTATGCAAATACTGATTATTACTAATTTCTTTAACTGTCTGTTTTTAGATAATGAAAACAGTGGCTGAGAGAAAAAAGATTGGGTCAAAAAAATTTAATACTGAAGATTAAGATAGCCAAATGTTGAATATTTGCCCACAATTAAAACTAAGAATCTTTTGAATCTGGATTTAAGGAGGGAAAAAAAAAAAAACTAAGAATCTCTGAGACTCAAACCTGAAAGTACTGATTCATGGACCAGAAAGCATGTGTTAAAAAATTGTCTACTAACCACATGTACCTAAATTCAACAGGTTGAACATGGTTCCATCTTCCTAAATAGGAGCTGGCCTCTCAAAGTCCACCTCTCCGGGAACTTTTAGGGAAAAAAAATCTTTTCTTCAAAAAATAATTATTCTCGAATGAAACAGAGAACACTAAGGAATCTGTTTGATTGTTGTTCAACATGTTATACATGGAATCCTCAACAGTTTTCCTACCCCAAAAATTCCTTGATTCCTTTGAGTGGTAAGTCTTTGAAACTGATGCATAAAATAATTTAAAAAGGATATGAAAATTTTTTATGAGAAATAATGCAAAATAAATCAATCTAAGTAACTGAACGGAAGGAACAACCTTGGAAAGTCATTGATCTAATCTGATTTTTTTGTTTAGTTGACGAGGAAAAATATTAAACTAATTTTTCTTAAAGATAAGCAGTTGAGCAAAACTATATGAAATCTAGTCCAGTACTGAACCCTAGACTTTGAATAAAAAGATCTGCATCATTTGTTCTTGCTTAGTCAATTCACGGATATCATTTGGATATTTGACCTTTCCAGACCTCATGTTGAAACTTGCTCCCCAATGTCAGAGGTTCCTGGGAGATGTTTGGATCATGGGGGTGTATCATAACATTCATGAATAGATTGATGCTCTCCCTGGGGGTGGGAGTGACTGAGTTCTCTTATTAGTTCCTCCAAGAGCTGGTTGTTAAAAAGAGGCTGTCCTATCCTCCCATTGCCATGTGATCTCTCTGCATGTGGGCTCCCTTTCACCTTATACGGTGAGTGTAAGCAGCCTGAAGCCCTCACTGGAAGCAGATGCTGGTACCTTGCTTTTTGTACAGTCTCTAGAACAATGAGCCAACTTTTCTTTGTAGTTTACCCAGCCTCAGGTATTCCTTTATATCAATACAAATGGACTAAGACACTCACTAACTGTGAACTTGAGAAAGTGACATAAAATCTCTCACCTCGTTGACTCAGGTGCATCTTCAAGGTCTACCAGAATTTCTAGGATTCTGAGATTCTTTTCTAGTTATACACATTCATGAAGAACAGACCATATCAGCCTTAATCCCAAAACTATGATGGTAGGGAGTTGGAAGGATTTTTTTTCCTGAACAAATTCTCCTTTGATATTCCAAATAGAAAGGGAACATCATGACAAATAGACCCATTACTAACTCAAGATTATTTTTCCTGCTGCTATGAGGTCCTTGACACTAAATTCGTGGTTTTTAAAAAAGTATTCTCTTTTCTTGCTGTGTGGGAGCAATAACATTCAGCTAAATATTTTGCAATATTGACTAACTACTTTGATTATTTAAAAGACTTGCACATATTTTTAAGTTATTACCCTGCTTCAATAAATTAATTAAAAGAGTACCTGTTTTGTAGCTGTACACAGTAAAACTCTTCCCAGATTGGGTCATTTCTGGTCATATCTTTTGCCAATATTATAAGCATCAATTTCTCTCCCAAACTTTGTCCCTTTAAGTAGAAGCTATTCCCAACCACAATTTATAGTTGGCAGTTAAAACTGGATGTGAGTGGAAGAAAAACAAATCTTTCTTTTCATTAAATCCCTAAAATCTCTTTGTAGCTTAGTATTAATCCTTTAAAGGTAATTATGTTACTAACAATGTCCAGTATAACCAGCATTTATTACTTTGTGTTCCTTGATCATGGGACTTACAACCTAAAAAAGATCTTGTGTCTTCATTGGATGTAAGAATTCTGGGCTATATTATACAACCTGTTGCTGAGTCAAATCAGGAGAAATTAAACATACAAAGATCAGGATGCCCCAAATTTTGACATCATCATCACCATCATCATCCATCATTATAGCAAACACTCATAGCATTATTTAGTTTCAGGCACCGTTTTAATTACTTTACACATATTAATATAATAAAATAGAGATGAAAATGTATTCACAGCTTGAATTATAAAAACTCAACTTGCAAATATTCTCTTGAAAATTTCTTCTTTTGACCATCCTAATACAGCTCTGTATTTCACAAAGATGTCCTGGAATAAGAGTACCACCCAGTGGTGATGTGTTAATCCAGTAAGTTTAATATTTTAAAATTTTTTCCCTATCAAGATTTTTCTTATAACTCCCCAAAGGGATAGTTATAACTAAATAGAGTTTAGTTATTTCAACTTCAGATGAACTTCCTGATTGTGTTATTGGATCATGATTTTCCTTCCTACTTAACCTTTGTCATTATTGACTGAGGACAAATTATGCTACTTCACTCTGAGGACTTGGGGTTTGGCCATATGATCTACTGGGTCAGTAAAATGTATGTGAATGTAAATAAACCATAGCGACCAGAAGCTTTACATTAGCTTGTGTTATTTAGCTTTGTCTCTTCAATCCCTGCCTGTACCGTAAGAAAAACACATTCTTATAGGCACTATTCCTTAAACCCAAATCTTGGAATAAGGGACCAATGGAGCCAACCTAATCCAATCCATAGTTTATATCAAAGCCTCCTAGTTGGCCTGGAGAACTGTGTGGGAGAAATAAATATTTGTTGTAATCCATTGAGATTTGGGGGTGGTTTGTTATGCAGCATTATGGTAGCAATAGCTAGCTAATACATTCTTATATATCCATAAGCATGTTACTTGTCTCCGTTGCCCACTCTCCTTCCTCTCCTAAATCTTGTTCAGTTGTCTTCAATACATATATGTTTACCCTTCAATTTTTGTTTCTAGGCTCTATTTACAAGTCCCCAGAGTTTCTAACAATGGTCAATAAACATAAATTAATTCAGCTGATAAAGCTTTATCAAAGAAATAGGATAAAAGTGTATGTAATTGAAAACTTAAAAGATAGCTTTAAAATGACCTTGTATATGATGTTATCATTTCCATATTTTCTTACAAGGTTAGTCTTGTAACTCTAGATCCAGATTGCCTTGGTTGAATCCTTTTTTCATCTCTTACTAGCTATGAGGTCTTGGGCAAATTTCTTAACTTCTTAGTGCCTTAGCTTTCTCACATATAAGGGTAATAACAATAGTATGCCCACTGCAAACTTCTTCGCAAGATGAAATTTGTTTACACATGTAAAGTGGTTGGAACAGTCATGGAAAATAGTAAGAGCTCCAAAAATTTAGCTATCAACACTTCATCAGCAGCAGCAACATCATCATTATCCATCACATTTCAAAGCCAGTGAGGGTGTTTCACCTAAATTATGGTTTAATTTGTTGTTTGTGAGTGTGCTTGAAGTGAACAAACATCTCTAATTTCTTCTAATGGGAAGATATAACTGCTACCTATAATTCTAGACAATATATTACTATTTTCAATGTGCTTTAATAACCTTCAAATAATATGGTCTTCAGAATAATTCTCTATAAGAAAAAAATAAGCAAGTAATAATACTCAAATTTTAATGATTAAAAAACGCTAAGACTGAAACAGATTAAAGAATTTACCCTAAAATGTCAGGAGTAGTTGTGCCAGAGCCTGGTAGAAAGAACTGGCTTACAAATAGACTCTTTTGTTTTTGTGTTTTTTTTTTTTTTTTGAAGTACAGCTTACTTGTAGGCTGATTTCAAGCTCTTTTGGAATTGAGGTATCACTAGAAAAGATATCTGTTAAAAAATAAATATAAAAGTCCTTAACAGACTTCTAGTGCCTCTATTTCTCTGGAAAAGACTAGAACCTTTTCCTCTTCTTCTCGCATATGAAATATTTGACCATCTCTCATTGTCAGCATGTTGAGTTGGCTATAGACAAATAAAGTAGGGAGTGAAATTAACTACTGGGTATTTGGTCCCCAGGAATTCAACTGTCCCTACTGCATTGATCATTTCTGATCTTTAAGCCCTCCTTCTGGCGATTTTCAATATCCTATGATATTCCAACTTTATGTCTTAAATTTTGTAACCCATTCCATCTGATTAATCTTGTTCAGAACTATCTGTGCATATTTTGCTTAGTTCTATCTCTGTTATTATACTCCTACCATTTTCCTTTCTAGGAATAGCTCTAGTTCTCTCTTTAGAAGGACAGCATTCTCTGCTAACATGCAGGTGTTCTTGAACTGTTTGAATCTCATTGCTTCCAAAAAGTAATGAGATTCCAAAAAGTTCCCTCTGATTTGTCCCAACACATGCTGACCTAGCCTCTCAATTTGTGAGCTTGCAGTAACTTCATAGAGTAAATGCCAAAAAAAAAAAAAAAAAAAAAAATCTGGGAAAGTGCTTAGTGCAATTACAATGAAAAATTTCCATATGTAGAGCCATATGTGTGATGATGAATTTTCAAAGAAATTAAAATATGATATTAAGTACTTTAAATAAAAATTAAGTTTTTCATAAGTCAAGGTATATTTTAGTATTTTTAATAACTAAAGTTGACTAGCAAGAGAAGAGTAGCACTAGTATCAATATCTTATATTTATATAGTATCCATCACACTTTTTCAAATATCCTTAAAGTAATTATATCAATAAAGTTGAACAGGCATTAACATTTTCCTATGTCTTCCAAACCTTAGATTCTCCCTATAATATGGGGGTAATATAATTCACCTAACAGGTGGTTGTGAGAATTAAATGAGACAATGCATATATGGTCTATGACTAGTAACCGACGGAGCCAGGATTTAAACCAGGTCTGCATGATTCTACTACACCATGCTGCCTCACAAGGCTTCTAAGCTCCATAAAGGTGGCACGGTCCCAATCGCCTCCTACAAATCTCTGCATGCAAACTACGTCACGAAGGAAGGGCAATTCCCAGATGTGCTAGGCACCAGCTCTCTGACCTCAAGCCAATTTTAACCTCCTAAGCCTGAGTTTTCATCTGCAAAATACAAATCGTGCCTACTTCATAGGAATGTCATGGAAATTCAATGAAAGATGTATGTATCTGGCATATAGTGAGAACTTCAATAAATGATAGATTCTGTTATTATAATAACAACAATGATAAAACAGTGAGGGCGGTTAAACCTAGGATTTTGTTTTTGTTATTCATGACTTTCAGCCTCAACAAATTTCAGTGCTAGGCTGGAAAATACCTGTGCCTATTGTCTTTCCTCTTGAGGGATGTCAGCAAAGCTTCCTAGAAGAAAGAAAGAAAAATTAAAATGAAGGCATCTTTGTGAGAAAGGAAAAAATAAAGAAGAAAAAAGGCAGGGAAGAGGGGTCAGATTGTGGCATGAGAGCTGTCCCCAGGGCTGGCTGCACACCATCTGTCTTCCTGCTGTCATACCCCATGTTTACACCACACTTCCACGCCCAGAGGCATCTTTGCAGAAGGGTGAAAGGGGAGCAGTGCTGTTCCTTCTGGACAGCACAAGGGACAGGACAGATGGAACAAGGAATGAGGACAGGAATGGGGAAGAGTAAAATAGCCCGCGGAAGAAGAGGAGGGGAAATATGGGGAAAAAAATAGAAGAAGAGGAAATAAAAGAGAGAAAGAATTGGGGAGGACAAAGAAAAGAAGCAGAAAGTAAAAGAAAGAAAAATGAAGAAGAGAGAGAAGAATGAAGAAGGAATTAGATCACAGAAAACAGAAAAATGAAGAAAGAGAGGGGAAATGGGGATGATAAAAACAAATGTGGGGAAATGGGACAGGAAAGTGAACATGATGAAAAAATGTCATAAGGGAAAAAAGTAAAAAGAATGAAAGGTGAATGAACGAGTGAAGAAAAATGAAAGCAACGTGGAATAAACTGGTGGTTGAAGCAAAATAAAAGGAGAAAAGCAAGAAAGGAAAAGAACACAGAAAATCAGAAAAAGGGAAATAATAAAAATAATGAAGGAGAAAAAGTGATGAAGTAGGTGATGGAAATTAAAATACTACCACGACTACCTTCTGAACTCAGGCTAACAACAAAACATCATAGATTATACAGCTTAAACAACAGAAATTTATTTTCTCAAAGCTTTGGAGAAAAATGTCCAAGGTCAAGGTGCCAGCATGGTTGGTTTCTGGGGAGGGCTCTGTCCTTGGGTTGCAGACGGCAACCTTCTCACTGTATCCTTACATGGAGGAGAGAGAGGGTGAGAGCAAACTGGTGTCTTCTTATAAGGGCACCAATCCTATCATGAGGGCCCCACCCTCATGACCTCATCTAAACCTAAGCATCTCCCAAAGACTCTACCTACAAAACCATCACGTAAGGATTAGGGCTTCAAACTATAAATTTTGGGGTA
>CAUYRT010043690.1:0-22255 GCA_963574885.1 Lepilemur ruficaudatus | reverse complement strand
CAATGTTTGGCCTGTGGCTCCACACTCTTAACCTAACCTGGTTCCAACTTCAGCCCAATCCATGTCTTTGTTTATCTGAGACTTTTAAACAGCTGTGGAACTTCTAGCTGGTTTGAATCTTAAATTGCGATCGCCCAACATAGAGGAGGCTCTTACAAGATTTCAAATCTGTTAATTAAAATACTTTTAAATTAAAAAAGAGAAGAGAAGAAACTTATCAGAACAAGGCCACCAAGGAATATCCCTACCTCCCCATTCAGCTTTTGGCTGACATATTAAACTATAAATAATAAATACAACCTTTTCTCCAGTAGTTTCTGGGGCCTGTTCTACAGTGTTCAGGAAGATATATTGCCTATATTAAATGACATTTATATATTTGAGCAAACACAAAATATTATCTCTGAATACCATAAAAATATCTATGCACATAAACCTGGTTGTTTTCTAGTATGAGAAAGAGAATGTAAATTTGTACACAACTGTATCACAAAGACATTTTTCAGATCTGCTGGGAAGCTTTTTGGTTTAATGTATCCATGCAATGCCTAGATTGTCTATTTATTCTAAGATTATTAAATATACAGGCATCATTTGTTGATATGTGATTCCAGGTACTTACCCTGTACCATTACTCCTTTGATAAAGAGGTGAATACAAATTTCTGTACCATCAAACTATCATAGCTGTGTGCCAAAGAGAAGCACAATGCATTAAATAGTTTAGAATTTTAGATGTCTGTAGTACCCTTAAGGGTCTCTATCTTCTTTTATAATACTATAACACTAACACCAATTCTTGGTAGTAATGATGAGCCTAAATACACTAAAATTATTCTGTCTTCCTTAATACCCCAGACATATTTAAATGTCTTAATCTCTCTGTATTGGTCAAGTAGTTCAAATGACCAGTCAGTCTGAAGGGAAATCTATGTATCAGGGAAATTTGGGCACAGGACAACATTACTGTTATTATTTTTATAGAGTCATAGCACTTTTGCTTGTTTGTTTCTAGAGAGCTTGATTGATTTGGCTTAAAAACAAAAGATACTTCATTTAAAATATTTGTGAAAGGTAAAAGTAATCATTAAAATAAGCATATCCTGATGTTTTGTAGTAAAATTGAAATATGGCAGCACTATTAATAATGTCTAAAGCTTGGAAACAATCAAAAGAAGTATCTGAAAAAGCTAAATACTATATGATTCCAACTATATGACATTATAGAAAAGGCAAAATATAGTAAAAAAAAATCAGAGGTTTCCAGAGACTTGGTGAGGGGATGGAAGGAGAGATGATGGATCACAGGGCATTTTCAGGACAATGAAACTGTTCTATATGACACTGTAAACATATATATATATATATATATACACACACACACACACACACACACACACATTGCCAGAACTCACAGAAGTGAGTGAACACAAACAGTGAACCCTAATGTAATCTATGGGCTTTAGTTAATAAATTTGTGATATCTGTTCATCAACTGTAACAAATGTACCACACTAATGCAAGATGCTAATAATAGGGAAATTCTCTCTGCCTGTGTGTGTGCACCAGTGGGGAGAGGTTTTATGAGAACTCTGTAATCTTTGCTCATTTTTCTTTTTTTGATAAACTTAAAACTACTGTAAAAAAACAAATTCTATTAATTTAAAAAATAAAAATTTGTATAACTTAGGCTACTGGCTAAGTAAAATAATACACAAAGAAACTCAGACAAAAAAAAATATAGTCAAAGATTAGAAACCTTTTTGTTACATGAGAAATGCAATAGCTCCTATTTTTCTTCCTGGAGTACAGATTCCTATTTATTTTAGAACTCAATTAGAAAAGTATCATTCCTAGTAAAAAGATTAGAACATAATTTTTCTTTCACCTTTGTGCACAAAATATTGTATCACACAGGTGAAGTCAGGGTGCATGATATTGAAAACTGCTGCTACCATAGATGGTTATTCTGCTGGCACTATTACAAACAAGGATGGTGATGATAGCAATGATAATGTCAATATTAATTTAGCTCTTGTTATGGGACAAGTATTTTATTGATCCATTTTCATGACTAATCTCATTTTATCCTTAAAAGTCTGTGGTGTCAATCAGTAAATTATAAGAGTGGGGAACAAAAAGAAAAGAACTGAGTCTTACAAAAGCAACATTTTCGAGGCTTTTAGCAAAAAGTCTCTCTGTTACAGAATTCAAATTTTTCATACTTTATCTGAGACAAGAAATACCTTTTCATTGATATAACTGGTTTAAAACATCATGACATTTAAAAGTTTGTGTTTAAATATCTGTACAGAAGCTTAAGAAATTACTCTGAGCTTCAAATGAGGAATTTTAGTGGATGTGTTATTAATATAATATCTTCATTAAACATAGAGAAAAGGATTAAAGAACCTGACAATGGAAATAATAAAGGTATGTTAAAACTTGAACATTTCTTGGCCATATTAGATTAAGAATTTTAATACATCTTTTGAAAGGAAGTAATTTTGAATCAGCATTATATTGTTATAGATCATAATATGTTAATTATAATATTGATTTAAAATTTTCTTGCTTCATAGGAAATATTAAATATGAATCTATATCTTACTATAGTATTCATTTAAATATATTCATATATACTGATAAATATCTGATATGGTAATACACGTATATATACAGTAATATATATAAATACATGCATATTGGCATGCATATTGATAAATATACAATATTATAAAATGTTCCTAGTTTATGTAATATTCTATGTTAAACTATTCTCAGCAAATAACTATATGGTTTAAATAATTCTCACTACGGTTACAACTCAGGACAAAATTAGGAATATCAGTTAATTATTAATCATTTAAAAATATTCCTTTATCTTAATATTCTTAAATCTCATTCAAAATGGTGAGTGGTACAAAAGCAAACAATTCTCATAACCAAATTTAAAAATATATATTATATTATATATATTATCTATTAAGTATTTCTAATAGACATATAATTATATGTCTATATATATAAATATATATATGTGTGTGTATATAAAACTGTGAACTATATATCAACTGATTTAGGTAAAACCAAAACCTAAGGCACTCTATTGGAAGCATTTAGTTCTCACTTTACAATAATTTCCAATATGTTCAATTATGTATTTTCAGGGTGTGAATAATGAGAGTGGAAGTGAATGTATTTGAGTTTTTGCTTTGTCTTAGCAAAACAGTTCAATTGTTGCTTATTATTAAGTAACCTAGGACGGAAACATTTGTTATAATGCTGTTTGCTGATCCATTACATTATTTGAAATAAAATCCTATCATGTGTGCATTTTGTATATGTGTATATGTAGTTACAGTTATTTGGCAAAGCTTATTTGCATAAGAAAAAAGGAAAACTTGCCTATAAAAACTTAGCTATGCAACAGTCTCCATATTGTTAGCACTTATTAATAATATGATCTGCATAAAGTTTCTTTATAGGTATAGATGTTAAATTTTTTCTTTCCTTAATTATGTACCTCCCATATTTCTAAAAATAGATGTTTAATATTTCAACTAAACCATTAAAATATTATTCTCACTTTTTAAAAAGTAGGGCTTCCTATACTATAAAATTTCAAGTCATCCTTCTTCAATGATAATATATTTTTAATTTCTAGAAAATTCCAAGACAAATAGTGTCAGCTCACAGGGGAACTAAATATACTAATAATGTTAGAATTGTCAAACTATTCAAACATTATACATTCCTTAACTATGCCTGCTTCAAAATTATAGCTGCATGTAGTAAATATAAAGAAAAAGTACAATATTAGAACATCTCCCAGTTGGATTTAAGACATATCATTTAAATGGGATTTCTGTTCTATAAATTGAATCAAAACATTTACAACGTAGAGCTTTCATACTCCTATTGATAGATGTGAATGAATTCTTTATCTTTGTTGCTGTTGTACCATAGTAGAGAAATATAAACAGATAGGTATAATTTTCTCTAAGAACAAGATCAATTTCACTTTTTGGCAGTTTCTAAATTGTGTTTGTCAATTGTTAGTGAAATTATGGAGATAGATGATCACTGTTTTTGAACTTTCATTATTCTAAGGCCACAGTGTGAAGGAGCAGGTTGCTGCTGTAAAGTTTTCTTGCTTTGTTTCAATTTACAGGATCTAAGAGTTATTTTTCAAAGCACACAGTGAGAAAACTGGAAAGGTTTATGAAACTCCCACACTTACCTTTATGGTATTATATCTAACTTCTAGGCTTTTACAAATATTTTCATACTATTGTCCTTACTTACAGATCACTTTCTTTTAATTAGACAACTATGTAGACAGGTTGCTTAATGTAATTGCAACCTGGCCACTTATTGATTGAATTTACTTAATTAAATTGGATTTCCTTTGTAAGCAATATCTTGGAAAATTTTTCAACCTTAGCTTTTTAGAAGAAAAATGTACTTCCAAGTGAGTCAGATCCCAAAATTCTTAACTTACTGTTAAAAATAATGAATTAATGTAAAAATGAGCAAATGGTGATACTGAAACAACTCTGGACATTTCTATAAATAAGTTTGAATTTGGTTCACTGTGCTCCCGGGGAACACAACATATAGCTGAAATAAATGTAATATGAATGCACTGGTATCACCCAGTCATCTATAGTTGCCACAATAAATAAACCACTATACATTTGAGAGTTTCAGACATGTTGGCTTACATTTTCAATTTTTTCAAGGAAAACATATTACCATTCCCCTTGTTCCTCCATACCACACATGCGCACACACACACACATGCACACGTGCACACACATACAAATTAAAGATAGTTTGAAGAGATGTGTTCTTCTATATCCTTCAGTGAACAGTTTATACTTCATTCACTTTCCTGATATCTCTCTGGAATGCCTATTATTTTAAGGTTTGCGGGTTATTGCAAAAATACTCTATTTCCTTAAAAGTATTTCTCATTTATGTTGAAACCATTCAATTATTTCCTGGATTAAGGTATTCTTTTTCTAACTACTCTTTATTAAATTTAACATACCTCTAGGTAGTATTCTTATTTATTTCCATTCATTTTTATCCCTGGGACAGAATTATTTTCATATATTTTAACACTCAGGAATCAGATTTCAGTGTCCTGAAGAATGTAACATAGAAAAATTTGTGGCTATGGTAAGAAAGTACCATCTAGATATCACTGGACAAGAGCCACTGGGAGGCTAGAGACTGCTGTGACTTCAGTAACTGCTGTTCTAGAAGATAGTAGTGATGTAAGGTTGAGATTTAACTTTTCTTAGCTAAAACTTTATTTTTATTTCTCTATTATTTTTGGATGTCTATTTTTATGTTGTTTTATATCACTATATTGTTGGCCATGTCTTAAGCCTTAGATGCTACTTATCTTGGTTCTCAGTGTCAACACAAGGACAAGAATGATAACTTTTCTCTAAAATGATGGAAGGGAAAACAATGATTTTATCTAGATAAACTCCAAACTCAAAAGTACCTGTGTTCCTCTTACCCATTCAGTTAATCGGTGCCCGTCCTCCGTGTGCTGTGAAAAGCTAATGGGATTGCTCTTGTTCTTGCCTCTGGTTACTGATGGCTGGCCATTTCAAGCAAATTCTGTGGGGACAATAATCCTCATCATTATCATTATAAACTTTTCAAAAGACATCAAGTGATTAGAACTGTTTTTCCCTTTACACACTTGACTACTGGAGGATGATTTATTTTACTTTGTTATCATCTTTAACCAGCAATGCTAATCTCAGTTATCTCTCACATACTAAGAATTCCATGAATATGGCAAATGAATGGGAGGACTTTTGAAAAGTTTCATTTAAGTGTATTTTCTATAGATCTACCTCTAAACTCTCACAGAGTTTGTTTTTTATTTAATTGCCAACAGTATTCTACAAGAAGCTTCTACAACCTAAGAAACAAAAGCATTTTACGTCTCACTCTATAAAGTGTTGAATAAAGGGAAGTGTGTTAGTTCAATTTATTTTTTACTTCATACATTTTTTTAAATCTACTATGATAAAAAGAAATCCATTATGTTTTACTCTAAATTTATGCTCTTATTTTTTACTTACATATCATCTTTACTTTCTATTTATATTTTGTTTTCTCATTTTTCACGTATGTGCATAATGAAAAATAAAACACATTATATACTTTCTATGACTTTTATGTTACCTTTACACTGAGTACTTGTTAAAAATGGTAAAAAATGCTTTAAATTATAGCAAAGAGAACTCAGATAAATTATGAAAATGTATAAACAAAGTGGAAGTCGGGATGCTTTGCTTGGGAAGATTATATAGACATATATCAGCACCTGAAGAGCAGAGTTTGTGGTCATTACTCAAATTGCTTTAAGTAACAACAAACTGTTTTTTGTTAAGTTGGAAAGGAATGCTTATGATAAAAAACAAAACTTATTAAGTTTTAGTACTTATTAAATATTAAGTAGTAAAAACTCTATAATTCCAAAATAAAAACAGGTTTGGAAGGCTAAAGAGAAGCTGAAGGACATATACTTCTACAGGTTATTTCTTCCTTTACACAAGTCAAATTGGAAACATTTTAGATAACTTCTATTTGAGCATTTAGATTTACTTCAGAAATACTAAGGTAAAGGGAAAAAGAAGAATGAATTATATTTTAATATAATTATTTCATTTGTATAAATATGCTAAATGAAGTTTCCAGCATAGAGATAATAATTTTAAGTTTCAAATTGAAACACAAATATTTGAGGAAAGGGTCCACCTAAGAGTTCTGCTTCATTGGTACACTCAGAAGTAGTCAATGCTTCCAGGATCTGTAGGCAGAAAACAAGCCTCCTGGGAACTATGCAATTCAATGAGGACTTTCCTAGTTGAGTAACATTATACTACTCTATTTTCACAAACTGGCTAATCACATCAAAGCAAATATGAAAATAATATCACATCTTTATTATAAATAGAAAACACCTACAAGTGTCTGCCGAAAGTTACAAAGGGCCACCAGGTACAATGAATATTAATCTGAGCTGAGGGAGGAAGAAACCTAGGCCCCAGAGGATTAACAAAAGCCTGCGTTGCTCATCTAAATGAGACAAACCAAATTACTTTTAACTAGAAGAGTCCAGCTCAGTCTTTAAAAGAAAGACAGAGCTAAGTAAATAAATAAATGTGTGTGTATGTATATATGAATATATGAATATCGCAGTAAATAAGCTGATACACAATGACAAAGGGAAATAAGTATAATTGGCAATGAATGAGCATTAAGGCTGATTATTTTGATTAATGAAATATATTCTCTAAATCACTGCACAAAAGAACTTAATTTGACAACATTTTCCAGTTCAAGCAAATGATCTGCGGGATACAGAGAAAACATTCCTACAGCTATGAAAAAGAAAGGGTGGAAGTGGGGCAGATAAAGATTACATAAAGACGAATTGCATTCGATTGAGTACAGACCTTTCCATCAGGAGAAAGAGATTGCAGAAAACAAGGGAGTAGCACCCTGAGATTGCTGGGGAAATAATTGGTAAGCTAGAGTTTGATACCCAAGCAAGTAATTATTTAGGATTGGTTGCAAAATGAAGTCATTTTTAGACATATAAATTAATTTATTATTCATATGTATGTGCTACAAAATGTACTTCCCAAAGCATAAACTTGAACTCACAATGAAGGATGTGTTTGCAAGTAACAATGTTGGTTAAAAAAAAAGAAACCTGTTGATAAATGTAAATAATATCGAACCTGAAAATACAATTGCTAGTATTTTGTATATTTAAAGTCAACAGGAACAGAATAATTGCAAACTTAACAAGAGAAACCTTGTAGTTATTAAAGGGAAAACTACAACCATAAATGCACTTAGAAGCAACACCTGAGGAGTTAATAAAGGGAGAGGAAAAGAGAGACAAAGATTCAGAAAGAGGCAGAAAGAAAGAGAGAGAGTAAACTCTCTCTCCAAAATTAGACAAATTTAAAAAGTACACAATTATGGAAGTGGAGCACAAGGAAACTATAGAAACGATAAATATGTCTATAACCTGCAGGTATACCTTGAAAAAAAAAGCCTCTAGTAAAACTGATTAGAATGACTAAATAAAGATAAGAAAAGCACAAATAAAATAGGAAAGACAAATGTTATGAGGGTTAAATACTTTCATAAAAATAATCTTATTGCAATAAGCATGAAAATTTAGGTGAATTATATAATTTTTCAGAAAAAAACATAAATATTTAATAATCAGAATGACTCAGCAATAAAAATAAGTTTTGAATAGATGAGTAATCATTAAACTATTCCATTGTCAGGTCCACTAGTCCACCGTCCTTCTCTTCATCAGCAAAGAAAATAAACAACTACATATAAAACCTTTTGTGAATAGTTAACCTCTATCCCACACAAGCTGTTCTCAATCATAAAAAAAAAAAGCAGCACAACAAAAATTTTAATTCTGTATTGAACTTTAACATACACAGGCAAAAATTCACATGTAGCAAACAGAAAATTAACAATAAGGTATAGCCTGATGAATTCCCACACACTAAATCCAACATGAAATGGCATTATACTGTGTATACTTTTAGTATCCAGCTTCTTTTGCTCAACGTTATACTTAGAGAGTAATCCACGTTGTTGAATGTAGTAATAGATAGTTTTTTTTTTTCTTTTTCTAACGTTCTTTTTTTTAACATTTTATTCTGGAATGACTATACACTCAAAAGAAGTTTCAAGACGAGTTTGGGGAAGTCCCCTATATCTTCAGCTGATTATTGGAGACCGGTATAATATTGATGCCCAAACCAATCCAAGTCATTATAAGACATTACCTTTATTCAGGTACTTATATGGAAATACACAAGGATTATATGTTGGCATATTAAATACAGACACAGAGTTTAAAAAATAGCATATGCTTTATAAAACTACCGTGTTACCTAGCAATGCTGCTGCTGCATATATATCCAAACAACAAAAAAAGAAAATCAGTAGATCAAAGAGGTATTTGCACTCCCATGCTTATTGCAGCACTATTCACAATAGCCAAGATAGGAAATCAACCTAAGCATCCACCAATGGATGAATGGATAAAGAAAATGTGGTATATATAGACAACAGAATATTATTCTGCCATAAAAACAATGAAATCATGTCATCTGCAGCAACAAAACTACAGGTAAAATGTTAAATAAAACAAGCCAGGCACAAAATGAGAGATATCATATATATTCACTCATATGTTGGAACCAAAATGTTGCTCTCATGGAGGTAGAAAGGAGAATGGTGGTTACCAGAGGCTGTGAATGGAAGGAAGGAGTTGGGATGAAGGTAAGATGGATAAGGAGGTACAAAAATACAATTAGACAGAAGAAATAAGTTCTAGCATTTGACAGTACAGTAGGGAAACTATTGTTAACAACAATATTCTGTATATTTCACAATAGCTAGAAGAGGAGAATTGTAATGCCTCCAACAAAAAGAAATGATAAATGTTTGAGGTGATGGATATCCCAATCAACTTGATTTGATCATTACTTATTGTATACAGGTATCAAAATATCATATGTATCCTAAAATATGTGCAACTATATTATATCAATTTAAAAATGCATATATCTAAGTAAAGTTTATATTGTGAATATAAGATCATGTCAATATTAGAAAGTCTCAATATAACTCAATATACTAACAAAATTGGTGGAAAGTAACGATATGATTGTCTCCATAAATTCAGAAAAACACATGATATTACACTATTGAAATAAAGATTTTACGGAAAATTGAAGTGAAAAGGAATTAAATAATTTTCAAATAAAGTTTATTGGCTAAAAACATTTAGTAAACACTAAACATGATATTTTTGTATGAAAAATAACTGGGATTCACATTAAAATGGCAGATTTTCACTGCCACTGTGGTTATTTGATATTGTATTTCCTGGAAAATTGTTAAGATGAAAAAAAAAAAGGAGGAGGAGGAGAGGAGAGAAAGAGAGGCAATGGAAAAAGTGAAAAGACGACAAAGAGGAGGAAGAAAAGGAGGAAGACAATAAAAAATATAAGGCTTAAGAGTTGGAAAGGAAGATGCATAAATATAGAAATATTACTAAAATATATTTTGCCCATTTATGATCAAAGCACTTTATAAATGAGGAATAAAAAAAAAAGTGTTCTTTTCTAGGTGAGGCAATAAATATAAGAAACCCATAATTCTTACATAAAAAAATATTGCTAAATGACTTCATAAAAATGTGGAAAAATTACAGCAAAATAACTTAAACTAAAAAAAAAGACTATAAGGAAAAAGATTAGTAACTTCTATGCTAAACTCCTGCGATAAGTCCTTGATACATGCAAATACTCTTACACATCAACCAACAGTATTGTTTTATTTTATTTTTTTATTTTTATTTATTTTTAATTTTTTTTTATTTCAGCATATTATGGGGGTACAAATGCTAAGGTTACGTACATTTCCCTTGCCCCCCTCCCCCTCCAGTCAGAGCCTCAAGCCTGACCATCCCCCAGATGGTGCACATTGCACTCATTGTGTATGTATATACCCATCCCCTCCTCCCCCCTCCCGTCTGCCCGACACCCGATAAATGTTGTTCCTATGTGTCCACTTAGGTGTTGATCAGCTAATACCAATTGGCTGGTTAGTATATGTGGTGCCTGTCCATCCATTCTTGGGATACTTCACTTAGTAGAACGGGTTTAGGAACAACATTTATCGGGTGTTGGGCAGACGGGAGGGGTGAGGAGGGGATGGGTATATACATACATAATGAGTGTGATGTGCACCGTCTGGGGGATGGTCAGGCTTGAGGCTCTGACTGGAGGGGGAGGGGGGCAAGGGAAATGTACGTAACCTTAACATTTGTACCCCCATAATATGCTGAAATAAAAAAAAATAAAATAAAATAAAAAATAAAAAAACAGAAAAAATAAAAATAAAATCATATATCAATAATTTTACACAAAATAATCCATTTAAAATTAATTTTCCATATATCACATGATACTGAATTTGTTCATAATCAAATAAATGTAAATTAAAATAACAACAAAGGTGACCTTTTAATGTCAATATTTGAAAGCCAAATAATTTGCACTGTACCTTTCCAGGGACAGTATGAGAAAATCTGCACCCTCATATGTTTTTGTTGGTATTTGAAATTACTTTTATAGCTTTTTTGGTAGGAGGAGTGAGAAGAGTTGGGGGATGCTTGACACCTTTTAAAATGCACATATGCTGTGACTCATTAACTACATCCCTAGGAATTTAATATATATATATAAATTATATATATTAATTTGGCAGTGCAAATAATAAATGATGGTATGCTTTTTGGCATTATTTGTTATTGCAAATACACTTATGCTAGCAAATGATTGCAAACAACTTGTTCACATTAAAAGTGCTGCACATCATAAGACAAAATGCATTGTAAAACAGTAAAAAAAAAACAGTTCAAAAAATAAAAATAAGTATATGTAATTTATAAACTTTAGCAAGTTTTAATAATCTCTTAATATCAAAATTTCCCTTCTGCCAATCCATTAGTTTCCTTGCATTCATCTATTAGTAGATAATTATATGTTAATAACTAACCAATGTTTTGTTAGAGAGAAGATAACCTGATTTATTGCCCCTGTCAGGCTAAAAGGGCAATGCTGAAACTGGACATAGATTTTTAAATACTTGGTTATATTCAACTGTGTACACTTATTTTATCAGGTCTATCACTCTTATATGATTATATCTTATGTTAGTGATCCAGACATATTTCATCAACTGCCTAGACAAGCATAAGATAATCTCTGTCAAATAGATAAACTGAAAATTAACCTAATTTCAATTAATGTATCTAAATAATTCTATTTAAATGTTCCATTTTACAAACAAACTGCATTGTTTACTTTTGTGATGAAAGCTACAAGTTACAAACCATATGGCTTTTATTAATATGCCTTGAGAGTATGTGAGCTGAGCCATTTTTACTAAAATGTGTATCAATAACCTATTAAGTTAAAAAAGACTATTTAATCACAATTAAATATTTCAATGCATGTATATACATTACAGAGATTTTTAAAGCATTTTTTATCAAACAGCACATACATGCAATTAAATCCATTTTTTAATCGTTTCATCTTTTTCTTTAAAAGAGATCTACTTGCCATTAATACTTATCATCCTTTCCTCTATGGGCTATCTATTATTCTCTAAGTCCTGGTACTGTCCAACTGCTTTGATAATTATTGATGTTTAAGTATCATGACAATGATTCTTGGCTTAAGAGAGGATATTTATTATCACAGCAGAATATGTAAATTGAAATTAAGATTTGTTTCAAAATGTTTTCACTGATAATTACTAAGTGTCTTTCTCTCCATCTGCCTATACCTATCTATCTAGGTTTAAGTAGTCTAATATTTGGAAAGTAATTTAAAATATAATTTTTTAAATTTTCCATGTGTTTGATCTTATTTACATATTAGGCTCTTCATTAATATTATGTCAAAGTCACTACATACTATAGTTAACTCGGTGTAAGGTAAATTAAATATACTAATAGTTGGAAAATTGATAAATATTTAATTATAAAATGAGTAAATCTTAACTTATGGAATTGATCTTAAGTATGCTTTTTGATGATGGCAGTTTGCAATGACTCATTTAAGATACAATGCCTATGACTAAATTCTTTGTAAATAACTTAATCTTTGTCTCCTGAAGCCCTTTAGAAGGCTGATCCAGATGATGGGAACAAAGATTTATAGAAATGATTCCACTGCTATGTGTGAAACAATCTAAAACACCATGTTAGGTCAGTAACAAACTATTTCTCATCTTATTAAAAATTGATATCACATGATTCATGTTTATCTTCTTGGCATTATAAGTCTTCATTCACATAACCAAATGATGAATGGTGGTGCACTTTTTATTGAGTAAATTACTGTAATACATGAGCTGATGTTAACTGTTGAAAAATGATCTGAAAACCCTAAGCCAATTGAATACTCATATCCTACATTTCCATTGCATTTTATTCAAAAGAGCAATCAAATAATATTTTATGATGTAAATATGTTTCATTTTCCCTATGCATAATCTCAGTTGTTAAAAATATTTTTCTTACTGCTGTAGTCTGCTGTCTGCTACTATAACAGGCATACCGAGACTGGGTGATTTAGTGAGGAAAGAGGTTTCTTTAGCTCATAATTCTGGAAGTTGAAAGGTGGCAGCATAGTCAGCTTCTGGAGAGGGCCTTGTGCTATGTTAAAACATGGCGGAGAAGAGGAAGGACTAAACACAAGAGGCAGCTTCACTTATAACAACCTGCTCTTGTGGTAGCTAATCCATTCCCACAAGAGTGAGAATTCACTCTCTAGAGAAAGGCATTAATAATGTCTCTTAATGACCTAATCACCTCTCAAAAACACCCATTATCCATCACTGCTACATTGGAGACCAAGCCTCAACATGAGTTTTGGTGGGGACAAACCATATTCAAACCACAATACTTATAATTACACTAGTTTAATGAAGTGTATTGAGTTGTGTTTTGACAGATTCTACTTAAGCCTTGAATAAAGACAGGGCATTTATGGAATAAATTTAATATACAAACCTTAATTACACAACCCTTTTTAGATATACCCTCATAAATCTGCTGCATCTATCCTTTTTCGTTAATGGAAATCTTACCATCAGGCAAACAAACACCCTTTGTGGCCTCATCTGTTAAATTTGCTTATCCATCCCTGTACAATATGGAAAATCTGTTAGAGACTAGTGTGAATACTCTTTTAAGAACCTCCATGGGCTTCATGTAAAGTACCTGTCTACTTTAAAGCCCCACTACCTCAATATAGCATTCATTACAATTCTTTTTTTCTGGAAATTTCCTTTTATATCTCTATGCATTTGATAACTGAATCACAACTGTTCTCTGTCTCAGTCCATTTTCTGTTGCTGTAACAGAATATCACAGACTGCGTAATTTAAAGAACAGGAATGTATTTCCTCACAGCCCTGGAGACTGGGAAATCTAAAATCAAAGTGTCAGCATCTGGTGAGGGCCTTCTTGCTGTACCATCTTGTATTGGAAGGGCAAGAGTGGATGAGAGAGAGCAAAAGGGTTCCAAACTCATC
The DNA here is from genome assembly GCA_963574885.1 of Lepilemur ruficaudatus. NCBI lineage: Eukaryota > Metazoa > Chordata > Mammalia > Primates > Lepilemuridae > Lepilemur > Lepilemur ruficaudatus. The sequence continues at coordinate 8,057 of CAUYRT010043690.1, read as the reverse complement.
CTCTTATAAGGAACTCACTTCCACGATGACCACGTTAATCCATTCATGAGTGCAGGTCCCTATGGCCTAATCACCTTTTAAAGGTCCCGCCTCTTTAACTGTTAAAATGGTTATTAAGTTTCCAAACATGCATGCTAGGAGACACATATAAAGCATAGTATTTCCTTTATTCCAAATCTTTAATAATTTGGAAACAATCATATATACCATCTATTTAATCCTCCAGAATTTGTCTCTCAACTTCCTTATCTTCAATAACTTCCATTTACACTTTACTTAAATAATTCAATCACAGGCCCATTCTGAATGGACTGTGTTTGAATTTTGCCTTCATTACTTGCCATCTGTGCAAATTACTTAAGCACATTGTAAATCAATTTCCTTAGCTATACTGCTGAAGATGATAAAATAATAATATTGAATTTATGTTCACACAATGAACTGCTGTCGAACCATTTCAGAGAAGTAATTCCCAAAATTTTATTCTTATTCATTTTGGCTACTGATTCTATGCAATTTAAGTGGCTTTACTTGTCCAAAGAATAACATAGGAACTTCCTGATTTGAGAATATGAAACAATTCTTACTTTGTCCTTGCCTACTTTTTTTTAACTCCTACTAGGGTCACATTCCTTCATTCACTTTATAAAGTGGCTACATTGAAGACTTTCAAAGTATTTCTAAATCTCTATTCAAAATACAACTGAAATGATCACTTTCTGTCTGAAAACTCTTTTTTTTTTTTTTTACATATAAGCTGAAGTATATTCTCAGCAAAGTTTCAACAGATTTACTTTAGTAAATTTGAGAATGTCCACACTATGTAACTATCATACATTTATTGTTTCTGTTTTTAATTTTAAAACGTTATTAAAATTTCTACTAATCTAAAAATCACTACAGAAAGCTGGTAAAATTATTAATGCCCAGCTTGCTGAATTATTGCAAACATCTTTGTAACCACCACTCAGACTAAGAAGTAGACCCATATTTGGACATATTAAACATCCATTTTTCTGCTCTGACCTCAATTCAATTACTCTCACCCAAATTGATCATCTTTAGAAATAGCTGATCCGTATAAAAAAATACAGTTTAGCTTCTTTCCATCTCTAAAACTTGCTGCTAAGTTATGATCCCAATTCATTTAAAAAATTTCTGTTATATCTATCAAGAAATTTCCAAGATATTTCCCCAAAATGCTTTTTCACACCTTAGAAGGAAGTGTTACTACATAATCTAGAAAGAATAATTTAAAAAGAGCCCCAAAATAATATCATTATTCTTGGTTAGTCAACTTTATTTCCATATCTGTGATTATCTTTAAAACTGTGTAGCGTGGACAATCAGAAGTGTTTATTTGGCTTTTGAAAGAATCAAGAATTTCTTCCTTAAGAAATGGCAACCTAGATACTGGTATACCACTCTCAGCTATAGGTAAGATCTTGTTTTGTACTAAACTAGGAGTTGAACTGAAAGCTACTAGATTTATTGCAAAACTGCAGTTAGATCTGCTAAAGATCCCAAAAGCTAGGTTTCATCAACTTACAAATCAGGTTCCAAGGCCATTTCCTTAATTGTTTGTTAATATATATTTATAGCTGTTGCAGAATTCAGTCTGCAATTCATTTCTATTGTATCATATTATCTTATGACACACTTATGAGAAGGAAGTTTATATAGTATGAGTTTAAAATATACACTACTTGTGAGCAACCCAGTATCTTAGGTCATTTCATAGCAGCCTAAAAGGCCAATCTTTGTTTTGTTTTATAGAATGGACATTTGTATCTCTCTTCTGCCATCCTGCGTGATTTGTCCTTATCGACAGAAATTTATTTTAGTTTAAAGACCTGTTTTAATTGTCTAAAATCCTGGGGCTTTTTTATATGTGATTAAACTTAATTTTGCTTCCAACTACTCAGTAGAGTATAAGCTTGGTGTCTAATCAATTTAGTTCAGTTGCTGCTTCTCAGTTACTGGGGTTAGCAAGCTTGTCCACTGACCCTGCTCTTGGTGATGGCCACACATCCCCTACTGATGAGGGAAGTCTGCTTGGCCCACATCACTTCTGAGCACACTGGCTTGTGGGAGCACAGCAGCCCAAACACATTTAAAAATTGTCCTTACATTTTCCCCCAATTCTCTCATCTCCTTAGCCATATGATCTACTAAAGCCAGCCTTCCTCCATGAAATTTAGTCTATTGAGTTCCATGAATGAAAGTCCAGAGGCTTTCGTAATTTACAATGTGTTCTTCCTTCTTTTCTCCTTTCCTCCAAAAACCTCATTCCGTTAGAGAGGTCCTAAAAGTGTGAACTACGGAATGGAAAGAGTGAAATTTTCAGTCCTCTGCTCCCAGGAGGCTACTTGGTCTGCATGAAGCCTTTCCCACTCTTGCCTTTGTGACAGCTCTGCAGCAAGAAGGTTTTGTAAGGGGCTGCTTTTGTCAGGACACAATAGGTCCTTTTTTGTACCCTGACCATGTGTAAATGTGCTTTCTGGAATAATATTTGCATGAATAAAAGAGGATAATCATATGACTTCTTAGCAGAAGAAAGATGATGTGCCCCAAGGTGACTTTCTGTTTCTAGATATAGAATACAAAGGAAAGCCTGACATAAAGTTTTGTCTTCAGAAAGCAATAAGGCACTTCATGGTTTATGTCTATTCTTTTTCCATTTAAAATCATCTTCCATATTTGAGTGGTTCATTTTCCTTCAAATGAAATTTTTAAAAAAATAGATGTAAATTCTAACACAAAAATTTTAGTTATTTATCTTTTATCATAGATGTTACCTAAATGATAAAGCACTAAAATATTTCTATGTGTTTATATATATGAAAAATATTATGATTTTTGAAGAACAGTGCATTATTAGATATCAATGAAAATAATGATATGTTATATTTTTCAAATATTTACAGGTATTTTGTGCTTCTATTCATGAAAGCATGCATTTAGACACCCAAAGATACCTACATAAATAGATAATCTTAAACACTTGTCATTTGTTGTAGAAGTTGAAGGCTTTTAATAAATTTTATGGAAAGATTTGACTTTGCATTAATAATTTATCTGCTTACATTGATTTGCCATTATTCAATAGCCTTTTTATTATCTTATTACCTAAGAAGAAAAAACAAATTAGGGATTCATTGCCTGGCATGTCTAAAAGTGAATATTCTGAGTCTTCAAGCTTTGCTATGATTGATATTTTAATTCCTGAGTAATAGCTGCATTTTTCATTGTCCACTTCCACAAAAAGATACTAATCAATTCCAGCATTGTTTCTGGGTATGCATGTCATTTGTCTCACTGAAATTTAGTTTTCAGCCATTTCCTATCTCTAGTTACAATTTTTTTTTCCAAAAGATTCTCTTTCCTGAAGCTATTTCCACTTTATATTGCATTCCACACACATAAATCTGTCTGGGTATGAATCATTTATTAAAAAAATAGATTTCTTGTTTCTGATTTTCTCAGGGGTATAGAGGCTTCCATAATTGTCAATATTCAGGTGACTTACATTATGTTACCTCTGGATCTCTGTAATATCCAGAAGTCATGGTTTGCCCGTGACATCTTTAGTTTAGTCTTCTTATCCCAAAGTTCTTCCTAAGTCAGAATTTACATAAAAAATTTCCTTCTTCAATTATGAAATATTACCCAAAGTTCTATTAACATAAGTCAGGCTAGGTTTGCATTGTATTTCCAATTTCTGCTATAGTTTTGTCTAGTAAGGTATAAGATGCATATATAGTAAACACATGACTAAATCTTAAAGAATAACATCAGCAACTTTTCCCTCTTTTCCTAGATATATTCTGATTCAATGTCTTAGTCTGCTTGGGCTACTATAAAAAATGCCACAGATTGGCTGGCTTACAAAAACAGCAATCTTTTCCTCATACTTCTGAAGGCTGAGACATCCAAGACTAAGGCACTGGTAGATTTAATGTCTTGTCAGTGCCCACTTCCTGGATAGCCAACTTTTCCTTGTATCTTCACATGGCCATGGCAGAAGGGGCAATGGAGCTGTCTGGGGTCTCTTTTACAAGACCACTAATTCTATTCATTAGGGCTCCCTCATGACTTCATCTAATCTTGATTAAATTTCAAAACCTCTACCTCTTAATATCATCACATTGGGGAGTAGAGATTCAGCATTTAAATTTTCAGGGGACACAATCATTTAGTCCATAAAGGCCACAAGCAGGAGACTTATACACTGATAAAATGATGGATTCTTGGACAAAAACAGTTAAATGCAGTTAACACTATCTAGCATGATGGGAGAAGTATGAAATAGTATTAGGGTCCTTAACACTTTTTCTTAGAACATTTACTTTAGAAACCTTATAATTTTTTTACTTCCCTGTGACATATAATCTTCTCTCAGACTCTTGCCATTATACAATCCAGAAATGTGCTTCTCAAGGACCATGGAAACATCTCTTAGAAGTGTAATCACCAAGGATGGTAGTACCCCTAATTCCCCAGTTCCTGTGGGAAAGTAGGGGTCCAACTTCTGTAAGCACCAATTAGCAAACAATGTTGGCATAATCACATTAATCAACCTCACCCCTAATATTCTCCAGTACTTGTCCACTACCTCACCCCAGCACTTAAAATCTCTACCACATCTTGCAATATTCATGAATAAACCCCTTTTTTGCCTGCTTAACTCAATTAGGTGCAATTTTTTGATATCCCTTTCACCTATTTTTTAGAGTGTTTTCTTGGAAACACAGTGAGTCTGAGTTCTTACTCTAACCTGTGAAATAGAGACAAATCTCTCTAGGGATTAAGATCACTGTCCACATTTTACAATAGAGAAATAGCTACAAGTTAGCACACTGAAAACCTCCAGATATGTAAAAATGTACTGCTGAAATTAGCTCAGTAGTATCTCAGGGTATAAAGAAAGTGTTAGACGATCTAATTCCTTGTCTACCAAGGAGCTAAGGGGAGTTATTTTTTTCTTCCACTTACTGTATAAAATATGTAAGCTTTTATCACAAATTTGTGCTGCCTTTTGTGATACCTTACATGCATGCAAATCTATTATTTACTGAGGTGGAAGAGATAATAACACCTCCTCCCAAAGATGTTCAAGTCCTAATTGCCAGAATCTGTGAAAGTGTTTCATAGTAAAAGGAATTTGAAATGTGTTTAAGTTAAGGATTTTGAGATGGGGAGTTTACAATGGATTATCCAGGTTGGCCCAGTGTAATCACAACGGTTATTGTAAGGAAGAGGGTGGCAGGAGATTCAGGGTCAGAGAAGATGATAATGACAAAAGCAGAGGTATAGGTCTATGAGCCAGAGTATGTGAACAGTCTCTAGAAGTGGAAATAAACAATAAAACAGGTACTTCTTCAAAGTACACAGAAGATACATAGCCCTATCAACATCGTGATTTTAGGATATCCAACATACAGAACTATACGAAAATAAATTTTTATAGTTTAGACCACTGTTTTTGGTAATGTGTTACAGTAATAATAGGAAAATAATATACTCATTCAATAATAAATTGTGTTTTTTTTTCTATATTGGTACAAAATAGTCTTACTGTTGGCAGCACTATTTTATTTTCCTGATGGTACCAAAAATAGAGGCTGGGTAATTAATGATGAAAATGAAGAGTAGTCTGAAGGCTCCTGAGTTGGCAATTCATCACTTCTTCTATACTGCAGGTCTAAAGTTTCTAGTGTATTTTGCTGGTTGATAATGCATTTTTAAAATTCTGTAGTAACCTCCTTTGGTAGACAAAGAGCTAACAAAACATAATGCATTTTTCATTAAAATATATGTATTCCATTTTCTTATAAGAAAGTTCATAATGAGCATGTAACTGCACAGAACATTTGTTTACAGCAGCCACCTACTATAGCAGATGGAGGTAGTAAAGCTATCCTTGAACCCATGACACCACAGGAATCAAATATTCTGAAGTAACCCCATCATCAGCTTCAATAGCGAGTACTTACCATAAGAACATAAGAACACAGGAACATAGTGACCATATTATATGTACAGCTGCAGAAAAACATTTATATAGCATTCCCAAGATTAACTTTTTAATTTTGGTCAAATGATTCTTCTCAATTAATTTTGATCATTTTTATCAAAGTTTTCTTGCGTACGCAGAAAAGTGATTTGATATTTGTGAATGTACGAGCTGAACTTGCAGAAGAAAATATTTGCACAGTTACAGGCTGACAGTTTTATAACAAAATCATCTAATGCATTAAATAGAAAACCAGTTAACTGCAAAAAATGGTTCAAATGTTTCACCTAATTTATGAAATCAAAGTAATGCTTTTGAAAGTACATTTCACTAATTATATGACATTTAAAAGTACATTCTTATAAATCCAGTTAAAATAATATCAGTAATAGAAATATTTTTGGCAGCGATAAAATGCATTTTAAATTTGGTGAGGCAATATGTCATGTCAACAACATTTTTATTAAAGTAAGAAAAACTATGGAGCTGAAAATAACTTTGCAATACATTGTGGCAAATATATAAGTAATAATAGTAGCCAAACATACTGTGATATTCTATCAATTAATAGGAAGCTGAAGTTATTAAATTTAAACACACACAAACACACACACAAGCACACACATAAATGCCACACCACACTTTTTGTTTTTAATATAATGAGCCTGATGCTGATGCTGAATATTCAAAAAAATTCTAGCATGACAATATCTGCCTTCTCTTTTTGCAACTCATTATAAATTAGAATGTAAGAAGGTATAAGCTTTTTTTTTTTTTTTTTTTTCCCTTTGAGACAGAGTCTCACTCTGTTGTCCAGGCTAGAGTGCCATGGCGTCAGCCTAGCTCACAGCAACCTCAAACTCCTGGGCTCAAGTGATCCTCCTGCCTCAGCCTCCCAAGTAGCTGGGACTACAGGCATGTGCCACCATGCCTGGCTAATGTTTTCTATACATTTTTAGTTGGCCAATTACTTTCTTTCTATTTTTTTAGTAGAGATGGGGTCTCGCTCTTGCTCAGGCTGGCCTCGAACTCCTGACCTTGAGTGATCCGCCCGCCTCGGCTTCCCAGAGTGCTAGGATTACAGGCGTGAGCCACTGCGCCCGGCCTAGAATGTCAACTATATTTTTAAGAAGGGATGACTTCTTTAGCTATTCAAAATGTACAGAGAATTCAAAGTCATTCCATTCTGGAGCATAGACAGTGGCCTGGCCTTGCTTAGCGCTTGAAACTAAGAGCCGTTTCCACTTGCCGACGCTTGCCACGTGTCCCTTTCTGTGTCTTTGTGTGTGGCACAAGCCTGGCACGACCTTGCTCCATGGGAGTGGTGACCACTCTCACTCACAGAAGCCCCGGCTCCCATCAGATGATGGTCCCAGTTTCCGTGACTCGCAGTGGTAGAGTTAGGACAGATCTGTCTGATTCCAAAGTCCCTGTCATATTTTCCTCAAGGGTGTGGTCATTTTTATTTTTTGAAATAAGTTAAAATCTAAGTTATAGAGAGAAATGAGAAATCAGAATAAATTGCTAAACCTTCCAGCAGCTACTATCCAGCATAGCATAACACGGGTGTCTATTTCGTTGAATTGAATAGGTAAACGTCGTGCTGATTTCAAGTCCTTCTCGACTCTTCTGTGTCAATAATAGATTCCCTAAAATGGTTGGGTTAAATAAAGCTTTAGGACAAACCCTCATTCTGATAAAATCTACAAACTTAGTGATTTAATATTAATCACTATTGAAGCAATTTTATATGAAAATATTGCTCTATAGATGATCTAAAATAGAGGAATAATTTAACCCACCATCCTTGGTCGACTATGAAGCTATGGTTGTTATTATTTACTATCTGTAGAGTCCAGAAAATATGTATGTATTTAGTAAGAGCAAAATATTTGCTCAGTGTTCTACACAGTTACAGCCCCAACTAGGAAAACAAAATATATCAGGCCCAAGATACAATACCCAAGGGAGTGGCTAAATGTCAGAGGTGCAGGCCTGATGATTATTTATTTATTTTTCTGGCTCTGCTGTGGGAACCTTG
>CAUYRT010043688.1:0-82817 GCA_963574885.1 Lepilemur ruficaudatus | reverse complement strand
ATGGATGTAGAGAGAAAGAAACACTTACATATTGTTGGTGGGACTACAAACTAGTGCAACCTCTCTGGAAAATAGTATGGGGATTCCTCAAAGAATTAAAAATAGACCTACTATTTGATCCAGCAATCCCATTACTGGGTATTTACCCAAAGGAAAAGAAGTCATTTTTTCAAAAAGACACTTGCATCAGAATGTTTATTGCAGCACAATTCACAATCGCAAATATGTGGAATCAACCCAAGTGCCCATCAGTTTATGAATAGATTAATAAAATGTGGTATATGTACACCATGGAGTACTAATCATCCCTTAAAAGTTAGTTAATACTTTTTGCAACAATCTGGATGGAACTGGAGACCATCCTCCTAAGTGAAGTATTTTAAGAATGGAAAAACAAACACCATATGTATTCACTATCAAATTGGAACTAACCGATCAGCACTCATGTGCACAAATGGATATAAAACTCAACGGAAACCGTGCAGGTGGGGGTGGAGGAGGGAATGGGTGAAATCATACCTAACCAGTACAATGTACACTGCCTGGGTGATGGGCGCTCTTCTAACTTTGACTCAAGCAGTACAAAAGCAATCCATGTACCCAAAACATGTGTACCCCACAATATTCTGAAATTAAAATAAAGGAGTCCAAACGTAACAAAAAATAAAAAAAAAATAAAAGCAATTGAGAGGCAGCAACCTCAGGAAAAGCTTTCTGCTCTCCCTGTATTTGCCAAAAAACAGAACATAAATTTATGTTTACATAAATTTTTTGTAAAGATTTACAAAATTATCCCTTCTTCCCTCTATCTATACCAGGAAGGAAAAGAGTTAATCACCAGAGATAATTCTAGACCTTTATGAGCCTGGAATCTGCACTAGGAGAATCTACGTAACAGACTTTTCCAACTAGCCCTTATGTCCATTAGCTTCCCAGATGTTTGCCCTCTCACAGTTTGCGACCCCTAGAGATTCAGGACCCTTTCCTTTGTCTTGCCACATCTCTACAAATTTGCCGTTCGTTTGCTGAGATGGAGTATGAACTCAAGTTCTAACCAAACTGTCAAGTTACTCATCGTGTGTTAATAAACTTCCGTTCATTTTTCTCTTGTCAATCTGTCTTTTGCCTGTCTAATTTACAGGGCCCCAGCCAAAGAACCTAGGATGGGAGAGAAATGGATTTTTCCTCCCCTACACCTGCTTTTTCACTTTTGACATGTTTTTTTCTAAGAACGCCGTTTATACCAATCATTAGGTTAGAGGTTAAGTCTCGAGGACACACTGTTAGGCAAACTGTGGCCATGGACTGTCTCTGTGTTGCTGGAAGTGAAGCTGTATTGGAATGCTGCCACTTCGGAACCATCTATAGCTGCTTTCACACCACGATGGCAAAGCTGAATAGTTACAACAGAGAGACTACAGGGCTCTTCGAGAAAAAGTGTGCCAACCCCTGCACAGCCGAGACATTTTTTAAAAAATTTCATGTCTTTATGATATTACTAGAATTTTTAATTAACATTTGAATACTCATTATGTGTATAACTTTGTCCTTGGAACTCTAAGTCCAATGAGTATCTGTTGAGATAAGTACTTGAAAACATCTCATTAATAGCTTTTCAGTCATCGAAGCCACGGCATTTTCTATCAGACTACTTGATGAGTGACCACAGTAACAACATCTCTTTACTTTTTAATTACATTCAATTAATTGCAATGATGTCTAATCTAGTAATAAAAAAGCTCAAGACGTTATCAAGTAGTGAAAAATACAGTTTTCCTTAACTCTTTTTTCTTGGCACCTTCTGTGAATAAGTGTTATAAGTTTAATTGGTTTAATTACGCCAAACAAAATCTATAAGGAATATGGTAAATGCAATTAAAATTTAATCAGTGTATGTAGAACAGATACAATCCAGGTTTTCTCAAGCCAAATAAGCTCATATTAATACTGTTGACCTACTCAGGACATAAAAGAGTTTCTACATAATGCAGGTGATTATATTCTCAGTTTGATGTACATAAGTGAGAAAACAGGAAATAGTGTGCTGATTAAATCATTCAGTTCAACTAGCTTGAGTAGCTCAGGGAAATCATTAAAAATGGAACTGGCTGTTGAATAATGACACATATTTCGCTCTCTTAGGGGACTTATACTTTTTTTCACATTGTTGCATGCCTTGGTGAAACATTAATTTATCTTTGGAGCAAGCAATTTTAAATATGTTTCTTTCTAAAAGATTAAATTAAGATTTCACCTGTGTATTTATTTACATATTGATGATCATAGAGTCAAATAATATTTTTGGTTTAGCCAATAAGTTGAATATGTGCATTTGTTGATTTTTATGTCATTTAAGTCAATGAAGCATTTATCCCAAGTACAAAATATATCACTTGAAAGCATAATCATAAATTCCTTAGCATTTTTCAGTGCATCAGTTGAATGAGTGTTAGGTATCTATTTTAAAAATAGGGATCACATTAAGGCAGACATCAGAAAAGTTGATTTAAAATTATGTTTTGACCTAGGCCAAATTACTGCTGCTGATTATGATGAGAATTATTTGTTTAATTGTTGCTTTTTATTGAGTTTTTAAAAGTAATTTATAAAAATAAATGTATGATTGAAAACAAAAATCAAATAGATAGATCACCAGATCGATCCATTCTTGCTACTCATTCCGTCACCATGAGGCAATAAGAGTTTATTCCTTTCATAGTTTGGTTAAGCCAGCAGTTCTCACAGGGGTCCGTGGGCTGCTGGGTTTCCTGAGACCATCTCCAAGGTGCACAAAGTCAAAACTGTGTTTGTACAACAGTATTGAGATTTAGTAGCCTTTTTGCTATATTGACATCTGCAATGATGACACAAAAGCAATGGTGGGTAAAAGCTGTTGTCTTAGCAAGAAGGAGGCAAGGCAGTGGCACCAGTCTGAACTGGCAGTCATTGTGTTCTTCATCGCAATCATGGTGGGAAAGGATGCTAGCTTCACTTAAGAATATCCTTGTTGGAGCAGCAAAAATTATTAATTTTATGAAATTTCAACCCTTAGATACACATCTTTTTTAAAATTCTGCTTGATGAAATGTGAAGTACATAAAGCACTTGTGGTACCTACCAAAGTAGGATGGTTGTCTGCAGGAAAAATCAAGTGTCATTGTCACATTTGCAAATGGAACTAACCGATTTTTTTCATTTAACATCATTTTTACTTAAAAGACTGACTGACAAACTGTGATTACTCTGACTTGAGAGTTTGGCAGATATTTTGTCAGAAAGAAAGAGGAAAGTGAGCCTGTCACATACAGGAAAACAACTGACAGCATTTGTTGCTAATGATTAAATTCAAGCTTGCATGTGAAAAATCCAAATTTTGAAAAAATCGTATCTGTGACTGTGAAATCAACAACTTCCTACTATTTAAAGACTTTTCTGATGAGATTGGTGATGATATTAATGAATGTGATCTTTGATACCAGATTATGAAATTTGGCAACTTTTATAAGTTCTGCATAACTCAGTAAACCAATAATTTCTAAATGATCATTGCATGGTGTTATAAAATTATACATGGGTAAAGCATCTTTTGAAAATATGATACTGATGGATTTTAATGTAACAGAGTATGAAAAAAAATCATTGCTGTCAGAAGTGTACCTAGCAAAAATTCAGAGAAAAATGTATATTATGAAAAAAATTAACAAAGTAAGCAAAATAAGAATTAAGCAAATAGGTATCTTTAATCTTAAATAAATTATTTAAAATATCATGGTCATTATTTAAAAAATGACCTCAAGAATGTAAGATGGTATGGGAATGAAAAGTAAACCAGCATAAATTAGAAAATTAATAGAAGAGAGATATATAAAATCATTATAGAGGTAAAAACTTCTGTAGAAGTAAGAAAAAATATATAATAATAAACATGTCAAGAGTATGGTAAAGTGAGAAGTAATTGATATAAAATGGAAATGAACATAAATAAATTATGATTTTCAATAAGGTGATTGGGTGTTAAGAAGAGAAATTCACAAATGACACATAGAAATGTCATGCAAATATACAATTATTATTTGTCAATTAAAAATAATTTTTGTTTAAAAACATAAGTATCATGAGATGTAATTGCAGGAAACTTTTCTGGTATAAAAAGAGATAAATTTGCACAAAGAAGCAGCCCAGTCAGTACTAGGGAAGGAAATGATTCAGAAAAATTAGCACCAAGATAGTCTAGGGAAGTTCTGAACTCCATTAATAAGGAATTATATGAGTAATTATACAAAAATAAAGTCTCATAAAAAGTGATTTGATAAATTTATGCCAGTCAAGTTGTCCTTAAAATAAAAGACAACATTTAAGAACTCAGGGAATACTATACCCATGAACAGTTTAAGAGGGAAAAAAATCTTGAATGTGAAAAAAATATGTATATATATACATACACACACACACGCACAGATATATATATTCCATTTTTGATGTGCTCTGTAGTTTTTCCCAACAATAGTTTGTGGTTTCCAGTGTACAGGTCCTTTAAAACTTTTGTCAGATTTATCCGTAAGAAGTTCATAATTTTTATGCTATTGCAAATGATATTTTGTTAATGTAATTTTTAACAAATTTTATTGGTAGTATACAGAAATATAGTTTTGGTATATTGATCTTGCCTCCTACAACTTTGCTAAAAATCACTTATTCTAAAAGGTTTTTATACATTCTCTCAGTTTTTCTAGATTATCATATCTACAAACAAGGACAATTGTACTTTCTCCTTTCCAACCTGTATGGCTTTTCTGTATTTTTCTTGCCTGGTTGTATTGGATAGAACTGCCAGCACACGGATGACTAATAGTGACAAGAGCAGACATCCTTGTCCTGTTCTTACCTTAGTGGCTGTATTAGCTTGCTAGAACCGACATAGTAAAATACCACAGACTTGAGGGCCTAAACATCAGAAATTGTTTTTCTCCCAGTTCTGGAGGCTGGATGCCCAGGATCTAGGTGTGAACAGATTTGGTTTCTCCTCAGTCCTCGCTGCTTGGCCTGCACATGGCCGTCTTCTCACTGCGTCCTCAGATGGCCTTTCCTCTCTGTGCAGACATGCTCTTGTCTCTTTTGTGTCCTAATGTCCTCCTCTTGTAAGGATACCACTCGGATTGGATCAGGGCACACCTTAACAGCCTCATTTTAACTTTATTACCTCTTTAAAAGCCCTATATCTGAATATAGTAATGTTCTGAGATACTGGGGGTCAGGGCTTCAACATATGAATTTGGGGGGTGCAATTGACTACAGCACAGAATGAAAGCTTTCGTTTTTGCTGTTGAATAGGATAGTATAAATGCCTTTTGTCGGGTAGATTAAATTACCTTCTGTTTCTAATTTAATGGGAGTTTTTATCAGGAATGGATGCTTAAGTTTGAAAAGTTCCTTTTCTGCATCTGTTATAGTGATCATATGATTTTTCTTTTGTAGTTTGTGAATATGGTGAGACAGGCAGGATTTGAATAAATTCCCCAAGATTTTCTACCACGGCCCTGCCCAGTATACATGCCCTGCATAAGCCCCAGGACTGTGAATATGGTGAATGTGATGAATTGTACTCCCATGATTAGGGTATTTTACAGGGCACACTTGACTTTGGAAAAGGGAGATTATCACATGAGCTCATTAAAAGCAGAAAGCTGCTTCCAACTGGTTGTGGAGGGGGAAATCGGAGATGGGAAGCATGAGGAGGATTTGACACACTGCTACATGGCCTGGGGGTGGAGCGAACCACACATTAGTTAAGGAGTCTGAACCAGCTCTTAAGGCTGATTGCAGCCCCCAGCTGACAGCCAGCATCAAATGCGGACCTCGCACCTACCGCCATGGGGAACTGAATTCTGCCAACAAGAGTGAACACGGAAGATTCCCCCCAGAACCTCCACCTGCTAACTCAAACCACTCAACACTTCTATTTCCTCCTGTGACATCCTGAACAAAGACCTCAGCCTCATCATGCGAATATTACACATACAGACTTTATGCTAATAAATGAGTGTTACTTTAAATGGCCAAACTTGTAGTAATTTGTCGTGCAGAATTAGAAAACCAATAAATACTGTGGATTAAATTGGTTGATTTTGGCATGTTGAATCAACCTTGCATTCTGGGATAAATCCCATTTGCTTAGTCTTTCTAAATACCACATGAATGAATTTACTAAAACTTCGTTTAAATGTTTACATCTATGTTCATGAGAAATATGGGTTTGTACTTTTGGTAACGTTTTTATCCTAGTTTTCATATTAGGGCAAGGCGGGTAGCACAAAATGAGTTGGAAGTATTCGTTTCTCATCAATTTTCTGGAGTAATTTATTCAGATTTAGCTTTATTTCTTCCTTAAATGTTTGATAGAATTTCTCCACAAAGCCATCTGTGTCTGTCTGTCTCCTTGTAAGAGAGTTTTAACTAAAAATTCAATTTCTTTAATAGGTATATGACTCTTTAAATAACTGATTTCTTGTGGAGTGAGATTGGTAATGTATATACTCCAAGGAATTCGTCTGTTTCATCCAGATTTTCAAATTTATTGGCATAAAGGTGTTCACAATATTTATTGTCCTCTTGCTATTTTCAGAAACCGCATTGATACTACCTCTCATTCCTGATATGGGCAGTTTTTGTCTTTTCCCTTTTTCCTCCTGACCACTCTAGTTAGAGGTTTATCAATTTTATTGATTTCCTCAGAAAACCACCTTTAGTTTTCATTGATTATCTCTCTTGTTTTTCTGTTTTGTATTTCATTTATTATTATTCTTATCTTTATTATTTCCTTTCCTCTGTTTACATTGCTTTTAAACTGTTCTTTTTTCTAGTTCATGAAGGTGAAAGCTGAGGTTATTGATTAGACACTTTTCTTCTAATATAGGTATTTTGTGCTATTTAATAGAAATTTTAGCTTAAGCCCTGCTTTAATGGAATGCCAGAAATTGTTATATACTATGTGTTTATTTTCATTCAATTAAAAATATTTTTAAATACCATTTTGAGATCATTTGTAGGTATGATTTTCAGTTTTCCAAACGTTTGATGATTTTTCCAGAGATCTTTCTATTATCAATTTCTAATTTAATTCCATTGTGGTCATAGAAAATACTCTATATCACCTGAATCCTTTTAAATTTAGTGTGACTTGTTTTATGACCCAGAATATTATCTATCTTGGTAAAGAGGCACTTCAAAAAGTGTTTATTTTATTGTTTTGGAGTAGAGTTCTATAAATATCAGTTATCAATTATTAGTTTGATAGTATTATTCAGTTCTTCTATATTCTTTCTGATTTTCTGTCTACTTGTTTTATAAATTATTGAGAGATATTTTGAAACCTCTGAGAAGAATTGTGAATTTAAACATTTTCCTTGCAGCTTTACCACATTTTTCCTCATGTATTTTGAAGACGCAAAAGTATTAGGCGCAATCAATATGAACGTGTTGGTCTTGTTATGTCCTCTTAATCAACTGACCCTTTCCATATTATGAAACGCTCCTCTTCACCATTGGAAATATTCTGTTCTACAATCTTTTTCTGATGTGAATATCACCTCTGAAGCTTCTTTAGATTAGTGATAATGTTACCATATCATATATCTTTCGATATTTTACTTCTAACTTATTTGTGGCTCAAAGTTTGAAACTTTTTTTACTATTAATACTTCAAATTATCTTTTATGTCTCCCTGTTTCCCTTTGAGGAGTAAAATTACAACTATATATTCTATTCAAAGTTGCCCCACAGCTCGTTGATGCTTTGTATATTAAAAAAAAAAAAATCCATAGAACGTGTGGTAAATCCAACCCAATGTATTTTTCACCTCACTCGCTGCAGTTTTTATCTCTGGAGCTTCAATTTTTATTTTTATTATAACTATTTGTCTCTATCTAACTTTTTGACCATACTAAATGTAGTCTAAGAACCGTTTGCCTCTTTTGAATCTTGCTCTTAAGATTTGTTTAGTGAGATCAGAGCAATACTTAGTCTTGGGCTGATCATACCCCTCTGCAATCACAAGACCTGAGCACTCTACTCAAGCTCCACACAGATGAATTTTCCATATTAGGTGGGAAAAGGCACTATTCCCAGCCATGTGTGAGAGCTGGATACTATTCCCTCCAATCCTTTGGGATAGATTTTATCAGGCCTTGAGCAGTTTTCTCCCAAAGGAGTACTGGCTAATGCTTTACTGAATACTCGAGGGGATCTTCTGAAGACTTTGGGGCTCTCTGTACAGCATTTTCCTTTCTTATAATCTTGTTCTGAAAACTCAAGGTTTCTCGGTGTCTCTCTGGATCTTGGTTCTTCCTTTTTGATGTAGGGATTTACTGAGTTCTGCCTGGATTCGTAGGTATCCTTGTACCATGCTATATGAACAGTCTGTCATCTGGGGCGATCATTTAGCTTTATGTAGTGGAATTTAAATACTGTTATTGGCTACATACTGTACCTGGTCTACATTTGATTAGAAGATAGAATTTCAGGAAGAGTTTCAATTCAGTGCCGCCCACTATTTCCACATTAATTTCACCCCAGGTGATAACCACCCATATGATAAATTTGAGGAGACAGCAGTGAGGATGGTAGAGTCCAGTTTCAAGTGGCCCATAGAGGACTCTGTATTCTCCACATCAAACCTTTAAAATCCTGAATTTATACAGCAGATGGGAAAGCAAAAATTCTTCATCAGTTCTACCTGTGTCTTTTTACAGAGGAGCCATGTTTATGACCAAGGAAGCATTTCCTAGGGATTTAACAGAGATTTTCTAATGAGTTCACAAGAAATGAAAGTGAAGTAAGAACAGCCCAATGCAGATATCTGGCCATTCAGAACCAGCCTGCCTTAATTGTTAGCAGAGAGAAAGAAAGGTTGCCTGTGTGTTTAGATTTCCTTATAATGGCTATCAAGTACGACGGCTCTTCAAATAATGCCTAGAAGAAATGTATAGAAACAACATTTATTCCACATTTGTTTTTTAACTGAGTAAAGAATTTCTTTTGGGAGCAGTCATACTTGTATTATAAAAACCATAATGTTGCCCAGTTTTCTGGATGTAATGTGGATAGAGTAAGAAAAGAAAAAAATGTTGCCTTTAACTAAATGCTAAATGGGCAGAAAAACTAAAGCTACCCTGGTTGTAAGGATTGTAAGATCATAGAAGAGATTGTCCAGACTGGTGGTGCAATTGCTTTTCCTAGAGAGAACTTTCAAAATAGGCTAGTCACCCAGGCATTCTGAACAATTAAGATGCAGGTGCAGCCACGCCTGCAGAGAAGCGTGGAATGCAGGGGCCTAAAGGGAGTGTCCTTAAAGGGACAGTAGTTGGTCTTTGATGTTGGATTAAACTTTCCTACCACTGGAGTGTTTTATAACAAAAAATGAAAACTGTTTAAATAATTCAAGAGAAGTCTATCAGATCAGTCTGCAGCTAACCAACAAAAGAAGAGTTGAATGACTGAGCCAACTTTTGATTACAAATGAGAGAAAATAAGGCACAGCCAGTCTGTGGAAAAGTATAATTTTCAATACAAAGACCACTTGCTGAACCAAAAACACCTTGTAACTGTCAGGCAAGCGTGTTTTCAACTGGCTCCCTGAAACAAAGCAAAGGAACAACTTGCACATAACAATCTATTTAAGGATGACTCAACACTGTCTTTTCAAATGTAACAGCTGTTTACCACATTTAAAAAATCCACAGGTAGCCTGGTACAACCTGAATGTCCAATGAAACAGTATGCATTTTTGCTTGGGGGAGAAAGCATTTACAATGCAAAAGAAACTGCGTGAGTGACCCAGAGGAACTGCCAGTGTTCCCTGGATGAGGGGAAATAACCAAAACAATATTGCTAATTTTGCCAAAGGTTTTAACTAATTTAGAAAATAGGTTGGACTTTGAGTACATGAAATTAGTGAGTAGACTGTGTACCCAGCCAGATTCAGTTGTATCGCTGACCACCTACAGCAAGAAGCATCAAGTGAGGGAGATACAAGACAGCAGTGGAGTAGGTTCATAAGGCTCTGGCATAAACTATGCCGGTTTCCAGCGTGGTGGGCTTTCACAGACACAAATGGGTCATGCTCCAGTGCTCCAGGTGGCTTCAGATGAAAGAAATAAAACAAAATTTTCACAGTATGAGATGCTTAACTGAGATAAAACTATCCTTTTTTGCCAAATGTTTGTAACTTGAATTCAACAACTGATTTTAAACATTAAATTGTGAAAGTTGTTTTTCATTGTCAGTACAATCATAAAATTGGAATATTGGAGCAAGAAAAAATACAGACAACATTTATCTCAAAGACTTCATTTTATGGATGGAGAATCCAAGGACTGAAATTTTAATAACCTATCCCAGTAAGACGCACGAATTCAGTCCCGAATACGGGTTTTGGCTGGTTTGAGCTGCCAAATCGCAGCTACCTACAAAGATGTTAAGGGGAGTGAATACATCACAGTTGAGGCACTGCTATTAGGAAAATTCGAAAGCCTAGCTTTTTGTGCAAGCTCATTATCTCATCTGTTTTAATCTCGATCGGCCCATGAGGAACTCTTGGTTCTTCATAACAAAATCCTAAGTCACTTGCCTAAAGTAATGTACTCTAAAATCCCCATTCTTGCATTCTGGTAATATTCTAGCACAGAGTTCAGCAAGTGTTTTCTGAAAAAAGCCCAACAGGAATGGTTTCAGGTACGGTGGCCATATAGTGTGTCATGGCTACTCAACTGCTATTACAGCACAGAAGGAACCACATACAAAACCTAACCTGATGAGCAAGGTTGTGCTTCCGTAGAATGTTGTTTAAGGACAATGAAATTTTACTCTTATATCATATTCATATAAAATAAATTGGTTTCCTTTTGGTTTTTTCCAACCATTTAAAAATGTAAAAACAATTATTAGCCTGTGGGCTATATAAACGTAGTTGGAGGTCAGGATTTGGACCATGGCGTGCAGTTTGCTGACCCTTGTTCTAGGAGGTACTGTCATGTTGAGAAAAAGCCAAAAAAGATCATGATTCAGAAGCAGAATAGGAAAAGGCCTGTAAAGACCACTCTGGGGCACTGGAGGTGGCCCTGAGTATCTGCCAGGAAGCTAGGTCTTGAGGAAACACAATCAAGGTAAAAGTAATCCCAATTTCCTTTGGAAAGATTTTCATATTCTATAAATGGAGTGGGCAGTACTGCCTAGAACATTCACTATAACTCTTTCTCCACAGAGAAATACTCTAGGAGAGCCTTCCTGGAAGCATCCAAACAACTGTTTCCAAAAAGCATGTGGCATTAACAAGTAGGAGCCAGGAGCAGGGGAAGGAGCCAGTTGATTAGGGCTTCCTTGTCTCCTCCATGTAATGGTGGGGAGCAGGTGCAATGTGCAGTTTAGAACTACACCTAATAGAAAGTGAGTGAAGCAGGAAACGTTCGAATTTGCAAACGATCCAGCTATGGGAGGCAGAGCGAGATGTCCACGTTGGTTCTCAAGCTAGGATCTCGGAGAGATGTTAGGCCACATTTGCAGTGGAATTGATACCAACTGTAGTTATGCCTAGATAACTGCAGAGATATCATAAAATATGTTTACATGAAACTGAAAGGAATAGATTAATTAGTACAAGCTCTTAATATTTAAGAGTTCTTTTTTTAGTAGGAAATTTTATGATTCACCATATAAGAGATTGGGGAGGACAGAGGCAGGTAGGCAGGTGGTACAAAATGAATTCAATTTCCTCAATTCAATTTCCTTCCTAACTTGAAATTTCTAAAGTGCTACACAATCTAATAGGACTTTTAACCATCTTTGGTTTTGTCTGAAAATGCACTTTTTTTTCTTCTTTTTAACTAGATGACAGGGACCAATTAAATTAATGAGGCTCACAAAAGTATTTCCCTTGGCAAATGGCAGGCTGTATTAATGTTTGCACAGCACAGTTCTTGAGCTGCAAGCCTGTATGTTAAATGCCTATGTTGCACAAGATACCTCCATGTGCTATATTGCTGTCTGCCAAATTACATATATTAGGAATCAGATTTATTTTTTATCAGTACATATAATTTGGACCTATATGAAGAATATGGATTATGAACAGTATGAGAAGCATGAGTAGTCTCTACATTGGACTTACCTTATTTAGTCAAATTAGTTATTTAATAGTGACAAGTAAACTTTCTCAAATGATCATAAAAATCTAAAAGAAGCTAGAAACATATCTGTTAATACTGATTTAATACTTTAATACTTTGATAGTGATCTAATGGTTACTATAATCTAATATTGTATTTAAACATACTGTAGGTTAGAGAAGTTATATATTAGAGTGAAATAATAAAGGCTCCAAGGTCTGGAAGAAATCTTCATTTTTATTTTAGAGAAAAAGAATAATAAATATATGTCCCATTTTGTAATCTCTTCAAAATAGTACAATGTTCTTGTCATACATAAGCACAATATATGTACAATGTATGTTTAGGGGACTGGTCAAAGAACTGTAGTTCTGTTTAGCTCAGCTGTTCAACAATATTATTTGAACTGTAGATTTTTCTTAAACGAGGTTGCAATGACTTTAGATGTTCATGCAACTTGGAAAAAAACATCAATATATAGATCCTTTGTTTTGCTTCAATATATCCTGTTTTTACCAGATACCTCCTTCTTAAAACAATACCTTTTATATCAGTACTCACACGTGAAATTAGCTAGAGCTTGTAAATTAAAGAAATCCTTCTCATAAGGAAATCTTTTTTAGGAATAGTTACAATGTATTCAAAATTATTAATCTCTCTAATTATTACATCAATTAAGAAAAATATCAAAATTAAGTAGAGGATTTATTTCTGAGTCTTTGAGTTTATGCTAATATGAAAAAAGGCTAATCTGTTGCTCTGACAGTGATCCAATAACTCAAAGTTTACTTGACTTTTTAGCTTGCTATAAATACAAAGATTCACTGGGTTCATGCATGGAAAACACAGAACCAATTTCAATATCTTAGGGAAATTCCAAATTTAAGTGAACTGATTATTTAATATGGGGTATAATTGTAGAATCATATTGTGCTTCTATTAAATATGTGGGTTTTATTTCTAATATAAGTACTTTCTAGATTACATGATCACAACATAACCTACCTGATTTAGTACTCTGCACCGAAGGATGTATGTTCATTTAGAAATTTGTTTACAATAAGGAAAATTCCCTTTAACTTAAAGGGAGAGAAACTAAGAATTGATACAGAAGTTGTTTACTACACAATCACTAAGAGGGATTTTATTCATCTTGATGCTTGGACTAAATACACATTGCACTTCTGCCATTTACACATTCACCCTACCATGCTCTATAACGAATTTACTAAAGGCACAAAAGGGAGTGATTCTCTGTTGACTGTTAGGAACACAAATGAGTAGTTTTAAGATAAATTAGCTAAGATAACAGATAATAAATGCATATAGGTTATACAAAGTCAAATAAGTACATTTAGAGTTTGGCACAGAGATAATAAGATGATCCACAATTAACCTCCCATTGTTAACGTCTAGAAACTGGGCAAGATATTGAAAGATTTATTTTCAGACGTTAGAAAACAGACAGCTCTGACTGCGATCCTTGCGAGAAAGGAAACAAATGATGTTACCCCTGGTGGTGCATTTAGGCTTTGGCCAACAAGCACTTTCCAAAATGCAGTAGAGGACAAAGGACCCCAAACAGGGCTTGATAATCTCCCTGATGTGAGGAGACAGAAATTTGAGTTTGAGGGGGCCGAGAACTCTAGAATTTGTAAGGAAAATTTCAGAGAGGAAGAAGTTACACAGTGGAGGATATCCACCAATCTATATGGTGGCCCAATTGAGTCTTTGGCTGACTGTCAATCTGTGCAGGTTTAGGATGAAGCCCCTCAGAGCTGGACAAGAATGACTTCTGAGGGAAAAAAATTACCAGGAAACTCTAAGAAGAAAAATTCTCAGAGCTTACATAGGGTTAGCCATCATGAGTGTTCTCTCTTGCTGATTCAAAAGGTTGTCTGAAATGCAAAGCACCAATAACATATGAGATAAATATAAAGAAGGAAAACCAAAAGCTGGTAACTTGATACAAAACACTATATCTTATGTCAGATATAAAGACAAAACCAAGATAGTGCTGCATTGATGTAATGACAGATAAATAGACCAATAAAACAGAAGAGGAAATCTAGAAATGGCTTATACTCTGGAATTTTAACAAAGGTGAGGCTAAATTATTGAAGGCATGACTTTTTAATGAGCTGTTGTGGAACACTTGTACAGTCATATGGTGGAAAATGAATCTAATCCCTACCTCACACCATACGCCAAAATCAATCCTAGAGTGATTGTACATCTAAATGTGAAAAGTAAAGCATTATGGGCCAGGCGCAGTGGCTCATACTTGTAATCCTAGCACTCTGGGAGACCGAGGCGGGCAGATCGCTCAAGGTCAGGAGTTCAAGACCAGCCTGAGCAAGAGCAAGACCACATCTCTACTAAAAATAGACAGAAATTAATTGGCCAACTAAAAATATATAGAAAAAAAATTAGCCAGGCATGGTGGTACATGCCTGTAGTCCCAGCTACTTGGGAGGCTGAGGCAGAAGGATTGCTTGAGCCCAGGAGTTTGAGGTTGTTGTGAGCTAGGCTGATGCCACGGCACTCTAGCCCAGGCAATAGAGTCTCAAAAAAAAAAAAAAAAAAAAAGTAAAGCATTGTGTCTTCTAAAATATTCTTCTATAATGTTAGTATATTTGTATGAATGTGGAATATAGGCAAAAATTTCTTAAGCAGGACACAAATCACAAATATCCCATAGACTACATTAAAATTAGAAACGATTGTTTATCAAAAGACACCCTTAGGAGAGTGGTAGGACACAAACTGTGAGAATATATGTCAATTTATTCAAACTTTCTCAACTGTGAGAATATATTCAATTTGTTCAAAAAGAATTTATACACACAAAATATAAAACCCCCTGCCATTCCATATGAAAAAAGGAGCCAACCCACTAGAAAAAAAATGCATAACATTTAAATAGACACATCATAAAAATGAATATCAAATGGCCAATAATCATTGGCTTTATTAGTCTCCAGAATAATGAAAATTAAAACTATATAAAATAACAATTTAAAAACCCCCAGAATTGTTAAATAGAAAAAGACAAAAAATACCAAGCATTCTGTAAGATGTAGAGCAACCAAAGCCTTCCTGTTCTGATGGTGAGGATGTAGGTACTTTTGCTGCTTGGGATAGTTTGCATTTTAAATTTGAATATGTAGGATCTCTTCTATTAATTTGCATATGATTTGTTTATGTTTATTTTCTTTCTGTGTCTGCCTTGTTAGATCATCTAGATTATCCACACTTTTCAATTGTTTAGCAGTATTTATTAAGACGAATGTTCTCTTACTTTATTGCCCATCAATTCCATTTCTGTGTTATATGCTCCAAGGAATGAGTATATATGTTCACTATGTTCAGAGCAACATGTCATAACAAAAAATGTGGAATTGACTCAAATGTCCATCAACCATATAATTTATAAATAAGTGTGGTACAATCATACAATAAAATGTTACATTTGAGTCTTGGTTCTGATATTTGACAGTCCTATGAATTGAATTTGGGCAACTTACTGAAATTCTCTAAGCATCAGTCCTAAATCTGTAAAATAGTCACCATATCTGTTTGCCTGGGTTGTTGATCTTTATAAAGAAATGGATGCATGCAGGACATTTGGAACATAGTTAAAAGGATCATCTCATGCTTCTTACCCCCCAATAGGCCCAGCAGCATTTATAACTTCATTTACTAGACCAAATTTATCTCTTTTCTTTAGTTTACATTCTGGCTAACCTAGCAGAAGAAATCATAGTTTGCATTTTAAATTTGAATATGTAGGATCTCTTCTATTAATTTGCACATGATTTGTTTGTGTTTATTTTCTTTCTGTTTCTGTCTTTCCAGATCATCCAGATCATCCACACTTTTCAAACCTCCTGCTCACTTTTTTTCTGAAAAGCTATCCTGCAATTTGATACCCTTTCTTCTGTTAAGATATAACAGTGAATTTCAATTGCAGCACCTACTTCCTTATTCTTGAACATTTTATTAATAAATTTGATGCTGGTGAGTAGGAGGGGGAAGATGTTAGATTAACATTTTGTAAAATTGAAATCTATTCTTTTCCTCCAAATGTGCATCATAAAAGACATATGAGAGAAGATTCCCCACATTAACCCTCCCACTCCTCCTTCTTAAGTGTTGCTCATGTTAATTTGTTAATAATAGCAGCGTCTGGAGAAACTTATTAGCACTTTAACAGCTTAGTGGGGGAGTCTCACTTATGACTAGAGAAAATGGAAAGTAAAGATGGAATTAACATCTTGCCACAGAGTCCTACCATTTAAGAAATTTTCTCAAGAAGAATTGTTTTTAAAAATATACATACACACATTACATGTACCCATACATTTTATTAATTTTTAAAATAATTTGATTACATATGCAAAAAAGTAATTGTCTTGACTTGTTTCCTTTTGCTATAACATGACACCACAGACTGAGTAATTTATAAATAAAGTAAGTTTATTTGGCTCACAGATCTGGAGGCTGGGAAGTCCAAGAGCATGGCACTGGCATTTAATGAGGGTCTTCTTGCTGTGTCATAATATAGTGGAAGGCATCATATGGTGAGAGGGCAGGGGCAAGAGAGCCAGAGAGAACTTGCTTTTATAACAAATCCACCCCCACAACAACAAACTCACTCTTGTGACAGCATTAATCCATTCATGAGTGCATAGCCAACATTAATCTATTCATGAGGGAAGAGGGATGAAGTTTCCAGCACACGAACTTTTAGGGAACACGTTCATATCATAGCAGAAATAACCTACATGAATTTGTCAAAATCTCTGCTTTGTTCACATTTTTCACCATAGGACCACCTTCAAAGTGCCAATTGTCTAGAACAGCCCCCAGACAGAATTGTGAGGCAATTGCGGTAAGGTAATGTAGATGGGTTCTAGGTCATAAACTTCCTTTTCATGACTTGCTTTTTTTCTTTCTAGAGATTATTTAATCGGTATGCAATAAATGGTACATATTTAAGTGGGCAATTCTGTGAGTTTTGACATATGTATACACATGAAAAATCATCAAATTAAGATAAAAAATATTTCTAGTAGCTCCAAAAGTTCCCTTTAGTCCATTGACAACCTCTCCCAGGTACCCCTCCTTGCCCCATACTCAAGTAACCACTGATTCACTACAGATTGATTTGCATTTTGTAAAAATTTATATAAATAAAATAATACAATAGGTATTATTTTGGAGTCTGGATTTTTTCACTCTAGGTAATTATTTGAGTTTTATTTATGTACTTGCATGCATCAATGGTTCATTCTTTCATATTGCTGAGTATTTATTCCACTGTGTGGATGTACCAAAAATTGTTTGTCCATTTACCTGTTTGTGGAAATTTGAGTTGTTTCTAGTGTTTTACAATTATGAATAAAGGTACCATGAATGTTCCTATACAAGCCTTCACATGGATGTATGTTTTTAGTTCTCTTAGGTAAAAATAAGGAATTGAATTGCTGGATTGTACGACTTTTCAAGAAACTGTCACACTTTCCCAAAGTGGCTATGTTATTTTCATTCTCAACAGCAATATATGAGAGTACTATTTGCTTACCTCTTTGCTAACAGTGGGTGTAGGCAGTCTTTAAGTTTTAGCCATTCTAGTGGGTATGACATGATATCTCACTATTTTAATTTGCATTTCTGTAAAGATCAGTGCTGTTCTGAACCTTTCATGTGCTCATATGTCATCCATATATGTTTTAATGAAGTGTCTATTCCAGTTTTGGCCCGTTTTCCTTTGTTATTGGATAGCTTAATGAATTTTTTTCCAACAAATGTAATTCCATTGAAAACAGTGCAGCAAATATAAATATGTCTCCCAAACGGTAGGAGAGTGGCTCCTGGAATCAAAAGCCATAGAGTAGAAAGAAGACCATATTTACAAGTCAAGGAATATAGACAATTTCTTCAGTGTCATATGGAATAATCTTTGAAATTGTTAAATTTTGCAATTGGGAAAACGTATATCAGGTTATTTTACATTGTGATTGGCTTGATTTTAATATTTTGTTCTGTTTCTTAAATCCTACTTTTTTTTTATGGCCCACCTTAAATTCCTTCCCTCTGCTTCTTCAGCACTGTTATCATAAATCCTTTTTTGGACTTTTACATTTTATAACTTTTAATGTGTTCTGAGCTTACCTCTTTGAAATGAAGTTTTTATTTTGGAACAATTTTAAATTTACATAAAAGTGGCAAAGACAATGCAGAGAATTCCCGTACACCCTTTACCAGTTTCCCCCAATGTTATCAATTTACATTACTTTTCAAAACTCACAAACCACCATGGATGCATCACTACTAACTTAACTGCCGACTTCATTTGAATTTTGTAAGGTTTCCCACTAGTGTCCCTTTTCTGTGCCAGTCTTGAGTCCCGGATACCACATTGCATTTAGATATCTTGTTTTCTTATGTTCTTCTGGTCTGTAGTAGTTTCCCAGTCTTTTCTTGTCTTTCAGGACCTTGACAATCTTGAGGAATCCTTGCCAGGTATTTTGTAAAACATTCATCAATTTGGATTTGCCTAATGTTTTTCTCCTAACTAGACTGAGGTTATAGGTTTTGGGGAAGAATACCATAGAAGTAACCCTTCTAATCATGTTTTATCAGGAACATATGTTATCAACATGAGTTATCATTGGTGGTATTAACCTTGAGAAATTGTGTCAATTATTAAGCTAGATTTCTCATCTATAGGTTGAGTATCCCTAATCTGAAAATCCAAAATCTGAAATGCTCTTAAAGCTTTCAGATTTAGGAAGTTCAAAGGAAGTGCCCATTGGAGCACTTCAGATTTCAAATTTTGTATTAGAGATTCTTACCTAGGAAATATAATGCAAATATTTCAAAACCTTAAAAAAATTTGAAATCCAAAACACTTTCGGTTCCAAGCATTTCAGATCAGGGATACTTGACCTCTGTATAAAGATACTATTTTTCCCTTTTCTTTCTCTATTTTTAGAAGTGCATCATTAAGTCCAGCCCATCTTCAGAAGAGGATTTTGCTTGTTTTTAAACTAGGTTGTATAATAATATGTACGTTGCATAAGAAATCACCAAATTTAATGGCTTAAAACAATACCCATCTATTAACTCACGATTTTCATGGTGCAGGTGTCTGAGCATGGCTTAGTTGAGCTCTTTACTCAGGGTCTCGCTAGACTGAAATCAAGGTGCTTGCAGTGCTGTGATCGTATCTGGAGCTCAGTGCCCCTTCCGAGCTCATTCAGATTGTTGGCGAAATTCAGTTCATTGTGGTTGTAGGACTGGAGTCTCCATGTTCCTGCTGGCTGTTGGCCACAGATTGCTCTGAAATCCTAGAGGTGACCCTCAAATCCTGGCCACGTCACCTCCTCAACAGGCCATGCACAGCAGACTGTTTGCTTTCTTCGGGCCAGTGGGAGCCTCTTGCCCCTGCGTATTAAGTCACCCAGGATAATCTTCTTCTTGGACTAACTCAAAGTCACATGATTAGTAATGTAATCATGGAGTGAAATCCATCATATTCATAGATTCTGCCCAGACTCAGAGGGAGGAATTATATGGGACTATGTACCACAGACTGGGAGAATCTATGGGGCCATCTTACAATTCCTCCCATCACAGGTTGTCTTATAATTGAGTTACAAGAGTTCTTTATGAATTTTAGAAACAAATTTTCCATCACATATAAATGTTTTGCAAATATTTTTATTTCTGTCTGTGGCTTATTTTTGTGACAATGTCTTTTGAAGAACAAAATTTTGATCAAGTTGGTCAGTTTTTTTATTTGATTGTACTTTTTTGTGTGTTCTACTTAAAATATGTTTGTTTTACCCAAGGTCACTAAAGTATTCTCCCATGTCTTCTCCTAGAAATGACAAAATGCCAAGGCAATTAAGTGAAGACAGGAAAATATGTCAACAAACAATACTGCAATAAATGGATACTATGTGCAAAAAATTAAACTGCATCCTTTACTACACATGATTTGCAAAATTTAGATCAAAATGGACCACAAACTGAAATGTAAAATATGAAACTGTGACATCTTTATAACATCAGAATTATCTATGATACATTGGATACATGATATTCTAATGTAACTAACCCCTCCACTCTTTTAACAATAATTTTATAGCAAATATTTACTCAGCAACAACTTTGTTCGAGGTACTGGAAAGACACTGTTGAAGAAAAACAGATGAAATTCTTGTTGATATGGAGATTACAGTTTAAGGGGAAAGACAAACATCAATAAAATAATCAAACGTAAGAATAATAACTAAAAATAAATCTAGCAAAATTACATATTCATACCCTTTGACATAGCCATCTAAGGAATCTATCCCAAAGATATGCCCATAATAACCAGAACTTCCACCTTCCATCTTCCAATGTAACTAATACTTGAGCAAATAACAATTATAAAACTTCAAAAAAATTTGTACAAAATATTTGAAAGGACGAGAGGGTGACAAGAATAGCCAAATATTGGACCTCATATAGAGTTCTTTCATTCTTTTTTTTTTTTTTTTTACCTAAGGAGTATACCACTGTGTTTGCCATTATTTATTCCACAATCTTTTCTTTATAAACAATTGTTTTGTTTTTTCTGTTTTTGCTATAACAACAACAATAAAAATGCTGGATGAATAGCCTTGTCATTTGATACTTTTTGCTGGAGAATTTTTCAGAGAAATTATTTAATGAGTCACCATTATGTATAATATTAGCTATAAGTTTTTCATATATGACATTTGATAAGTGGAGAAGTGGAGAAAGTTCTCACCTATTCCAAATTTGTTGAGAGATTTTTTTTTTTTTTTGGCATCTATTAAGGAGGATGGCTCTAAAAGAATATTATTAAAATTTTAATGTGAGTTCAAAACTACACACAGAACTGGATTAAAATTTGATAATTAAGTTATGGTTATATAAAAATGTTCTTGTTCTTATAAAATACATACTGAGGTATTTAGGAATAAAGGGACACAATATACGTGGACCTTAAATTGTTTGCATTAGCTTTAATTTTTCAAGTAATATTAGTATTATTACCTTGAAATGATTATTGTATGATAAATAATGAAATTTTGCTAATATTGGTAGAAACAAAGATTTTACAGACAATAGAATATAGATCAAAATATAAAATCAAAAAGTAAAAATCTTACAAATGAACTAGAAAAACCAGTATGAACTCATGAATTTTTTTCTGTTAAAACACATGATAAAGAAGACACGAAAACTAAAAATCACTTCTAGTACCCAGATTATGGTCTCTGAACACATTTTCCATTAAAAGGAGTACTACTAAATGACATGGGAAAATGCTAATGATACAATGATGAATAAAAATTAACAAAGCTGCTCCTCAATACCCTTGAAGCAAGAAATACAAAATGCGCCACATAAATTTTAGAAAATAATACCTTTCAATACCATGCAGTTTCTGATCACCTATTTCTTTCAAACTATTTTCTAATTTTTTTGGAGTCAGCTATGATTTGAACAAGGTTGGACCTAATCCTAGAGATACTAGAATATCTAAACAAGTCTAGATAGTTTTGGGAATGTGCTTCAAAGAGAAAAAAAGGTGTCAGGATTCCAGTGTGGAGTGAATTTTGGAAAACCCTGGAAATGCAAGTTAGTTTTCTTATATAGAGATCCCACTATTACATACAGATATTATAGTGTTATAATAAAGTCTAAAATATAGATCAGAACTAGTAGAAAGGTAGATCAGAACTACCACTTAGTAGCATTTTAAAGTACTAGAAAATTTTTATTTTTATTCAACTTATATATTAATCAGTCAAATGTTATATGCTGTCTTTGGCCAAAGTATAAATAAAAATTAGATCATATCTGCATTTCAGAAAATGAAAACAGAGATCAGTAACAGTAGAAACACATCTTAGGCACATTCCCAGGGAGGAGCATAGCTCCTTCTTCCAAAACCAGATGAGTAGCACCCTGGGTTACCCTGACAGATGACAAATGCCTCATGTAAAAAGGGTCAAGCCTAGAGAATAAGATTTCCCAGAAAGTGAGGTATTCCTTTTCCTCTTTAAATTCATATTTCTTGGCCAGAAGCCCTGGCCAATCCTGTAATTTCCATTACAAAATTTAAATGTTGTAGCAATAATTTTTGAACACCATAAGTTCTGTAAATTTATTCACTAATCATATAGAAAAAAAATGTATGTACATTTCAGATAAAATATGCCTTGTGTTATGGTTTTGCTAAGCCAGCCAAATTGAATGTAAACAAAGTGTAAATTAAGCATGACTTTCATTATGAGTTTCAATCACATAGATCTTTCTGTGGACAAGAAAATTTTAGAGTTATGGTTTATGTATTTAAATTCTTCATTCTATGTCAGTTTTAATATATCTTCTCCATGATGACACGACATATGCTTCTAGTAGCTAATGGGTAGTTGTAGTTTAATCGATGAAGGGCTTCTAAAAAGTTCCAGGAATTGTGTGCAGTGGGAACCCATCTGAACACAGAGCCTTGGCTTTTTGAGATAGTGACTACGTGACTTTCATTTAGTCTCCCAAGTGCAGTGCAACAGAAAAGATGTCTTATTTAGTTCCAGAATATATTTAATTAAATCCGTGTTCTTTAGGAAAGTGTTCTCTAAAATGGCACTGACCGTGAAGATATGGGTCACAAAGCTAGGGAAGCAAAGATCCTTTTTCTGTCTGTGCAGCTTCTGGGGGAAGACAGAGGAGGTGGTATGAAGAGAAAGAGGGGAACGGAAGTTTTGGGAGGGCTGGCCTGCACTTTGCGCTAATGATCGCACTTTCATTTGGGGGATGTTAAATGGAACTTCTGGCGATGTTAGAAGATGGTCTTAGCGAAAGAAGAGGAAGGCTTTGCTCAGTTTATTTTTTACTCTTGTTGAAGCCTTCTTTACAAAATAAAACACTAAAAAATATATGAGAAATATATAAACCACCCATGTCTATACATGAAAATCAATGAACTTGGTAGTTATGTAACAAATGTGAACATAGAAATTTTTTTTAAAAAAGGTTTTGCATTTCACCGCAGCAGATACTGTTGAGAGATCCCTGAGAACATCACACAGGCAACAAGAACAATTGTCTTTTGAGTAAGAGCAAGAGGAAGTGTTTTTCAAGGAAGGAAGAAATCTATAGTTCTTTTTAGTTTAGCAAAGAGGCGATTTCTACATCCCCTACCCAGCCACCTGCAAAAAGGATTCTTAGACATCTGAGAGGAGCACATTTTTAAAGGGCATTACCAGAGTGTAGTCACATTAAGGGAACTGTACTTCTAGTTTTTAGCATCGTGCAATCACAAGGGGCAGAGAATGAGCAAATAAAATACTTAAAGCAATTGAAATAGTTTAGTTATGTAATTTTACAGCTTTTATTTTTAATACATGCTAATTAGAGAAGAAAACAGAGTACACAGATAAGTGAAATATGAAAAAAACAAAAATTACTTGCTATCTTACTACTTAGATACAACCACTGTTGATATGTTGATGTCTTCTTCAGACTTTTATATTCATCTACCAAGATAGTTAAACATCTAGATATTTATTTCTATTTATCTATAACAAAGCTAAGAATTAGATATCGTGTTTTATAGCCTTTTTTACTTAAAATTATGTAATACACAGCCATTGTTTTCTTTTAAATAAATACACAACTTCATTTTAAGTCACTGTATATTGTTTTATCTTATGTTATATATACTCATATATGAGTATATGTACATAGAATATATAGAGAGTTTATGTGTGTGTATATATTTAGAGTGTGTGTGTGTATATATATATATATATATATATATATATATATGAGTGTAGAAGGGATGTCCTGAAAGTATCCAACCACTGGATACTTCCCGGACATCCCTCCTATATAGAGAGAGAATTTGTATGTGTGTGTGTGTGTGTGTGTGTGTGTGTGTGTGTGTACTCTAAATCCCAACTTGGAGACATTCAATTTGTTTCTGTGTTTTAACAGATTGCTTAGGCTTCCTTATAGTTGGTTGCTAGATTTCAAGGGTAAGCATCCTAAGAGAGGAAGGTGCATGGCATTTTTGTCACCTAGCCTCAGAAGTTGTGTATTGTCAATTCTTGATTCCTTTATTGGTGAAGGCAGCCACAAAGTCCAACTTAGTTTCAAGGAAAGACAGCAGATCTTCCCTCTTACTGGGGAAGTGGAAAGATTTCAGATGCTTATCGAGCGTATTTTTGAAACGGTCCTTGGAAAGTACAATCTATCATACTACTTTCCTCATTGAGTGGAGATATCATGAGGGGTGTCTTTTCAGCACTGGGAGATAGAGAATACCTTCGCAGTTTTACGTAGCTTCTTTGTTCCATGAAGGAGGGCAGAAACAAGGTGATAATTATTTTCTGTATATTTTTAACTTCTTATTTTTTTGTAAAAGTATCTTTATTATGAAAGAAATGAAATCATTATTTGAAATTTAAAAGCAAAATTTAAAGGCAATGTGGAATTTTTTATTTTGTAGCTATTAGGTTTGTTTAGACTTTTAGGGATCTGAAAGCATGGAACATTATTTTTAAATATGCTTAGTGTCTAGTTTAGTGGCACACACAGATAGACACCAAATACACTCTCTAAGCACCTGAATTCATTCTATTATTGATCAGGTGTTTTGTTATAAGGCATGGGCAACAATGTTGTGAACCATGAATGCATTCCTGCAACCCACGTTTACCTAAATGGAAAGTAACACTGAAGTTTTAATCAATGAGAGCCTCACAGGTGAAAATACTCCTGACTCCTGGAACAAAAGGATTGAGATAAGAGGTTTTCTGGCCAACATACAGTATATTTTTATACTAAAGAAGAGTCTGAGTAGTTACATGATGTTTCAGAGTCAAAAAGCACCAAGACTCTGGAATGACTTTCTACTTCTTAGCTCTTCAAACAAGCCATTGTTGGTTGAAGCACCTGCTCCTCTCCTAACAGATGCCGAATAGCAAGATTTTTCAAAAGCTCCTCTAAAGATACCTTGGTTGTATCCCCCTGCTTCCCAACAGTCTGTCTTTAAATGAAGACATGATATTTTTCAATAGCTCTTGCCTTATACCCCTCCCAATTGAGTCGCTAAAGAAATGCCACTTGTTTGAAGTGAATTTCTTTCTTTATAATGAAAAAACTATCTTTCCTCTTCTGAAATATTTAACAGTCTGACCTACACTATTACTTCACACTCGACTCAGTATCTTTGTCAAGAGAGAGAAGTGAGTCATTTTTCTTAAAACTGCTGCTAATGCTGACAATGGCCTGCCCTATCATTTATTTCCACGAGGAAGA
This sequence comes from Lepilemur ruficaudatus, assembly GCA_963574885.1. NCBI lineage: Eukaryota > Metazoa > Chordata > Mammalia > Primates > Lepilemuridae > Lepilemur > Lepilemur ruficaudatus. The sequence continues at coordinate 57,306 of CAUYRT010043688.1, read as the reverse complement.
GAGATGTAATTATTGCGTGTTGCTTTGCTTCTTATAGGATTCTTACCTTATTTTAATTTTTACATGTCTAATGAGAACTATTCTGTGAACACTATATATTTTCTCTTGAACCCCGGCAGCTGTCAATTTCCCTTTTTCTTGCATTTTATTTCTCTTCATTTTTAGAGTGCTAGTCATGCTATGTGCTCAGCTGAATTAAGGAAGCTGTTTCCCTAATGAAATGCTCTATGGTCTGTGTGGCTTGTTAACATTTGATTGTTTCATTTTTTTTTCTTTTAACTGTTCTTTAACATTCTTGTTTGGATGTTCTAGCAGGGGAGCACAACTACTCATATACCCTTGACCAAAGAACGGTCCTCCTCTGTCGGGAAGGTCATCCTCTTCAACTGAGTGCACAGCTTTGGGAGGGACACACACAGAGCAGAGGGAGGAAGGGAACACCCGCCAAGCCAGTCAGATCAGCCAAACCAACCCTGGAGATCAGTGGGGTGACAGATGTCGCGGCCAGATCACCCACACATCCTGTTCCTTAACATTCTTATATTTTTTCCCTTAGACTGATGACCAAATAGTGTCCAACTTACAGAATAGGCTGCTTTCAAAATACACATGAGACATACTAGCACCCGATGGGCTCCTTTGTGTTCCTGAAAATGATGGCACAGTTCTAATTTTAGTGACACCTTTTAGACTTCATGGCACTGGAAGACAACACAATCAGCTATGTCAGGGACATGGAGAATCCTGTTACGGTGCAGATGTAACTCAGAAATAGGAAGAGGTTATGGCCAGTAAAAATGTGGCAATAAAGGTAATGAACATGAAAGCGCTTTTTAAACTATCAGATGCGGTATAAATATCAGCTTGCATGATATGAAAATTGTTTACGTTAGGAAGCTCACTCTCAAGGAAGATATTTTCCACAAGGGGACAGATTCATCTTGCTAACACTCACTGCACTCATTCACTTGCCAAAAAGTTAACCAGTGCTCTGGGCATGGACCATCCAGAGCCTTCTTTTGTAACAAACTAGTAAGCCCAGATAGTTGTGATTTCTGATCTATCGTGCCATTGTCAAAGCACCATCGCTTAGGCATAGCTAGAGAATATAGTCATCCTTTGAAAGCCATGTACTGTGCCTGGATAAAAATAAATTTTTTAAAAAAGAGAGAGAATGTAGTCATGCAGTGATTTCCAGTGGATTGTTATGGCAATGTCAGCCAATAACGTAAGACAGACAAGTACTCTCCACCTGGGGGAAAAAAGAGAGAGAAAAAGCCTACGACGTCTTCCCATTACAACCAGAGTAAAATCCATAGTTTTTACTATGACCTACAATGCTCTGTCTCTCCTCTACCTGGCCTGGTCTTCTCCTAAAACTTCAAGGGCTGAATCTTTTTCTTGATTCATGCTTCAACTCGAATGTCGTATCCTTACGGAAGATTTTCGTGACAATACTACTTACTGCTTGTCTTCCATTCCCTCCCTGTCACACTACTCTGTTTTCTTCATGTCACGTCAGCACCTAGAATGGTTTTTTATGTGTATGTTTGTTACAGGTTTCATTGTTTTCTGCCCCTCTTTCATGCTCCCTGAGGACAGGGCGCGGGCTTTCTCCTGTTTTGTGATAAATGCCTTACACAGTGTTAGGCACGTAGTAGCTGCTTAACAGATATTTGTCGAATGAATGGGTGGATGCTCTAGAGATGTCGGTGCAGAAAAATATGCCGACTCTAGTAATGACCATAAACAGAGACTGAGGTCAGCCAAGGGCTGAGTCTTAACGATATTTCATTAAGAGCACGACTTTCACATGAGTGAGATCATGTGGTATTTTCTTTCTGTGTGTGGTGCGTTTCACTTAGCATAATGTCCTCCAGGTTCATCCCTTTTGTCACAAGTAACAGTAACTCTTTTCTTTAAGACTGAATAATATTCCATTGTGTATTACTATATTCCATTTTGTATATATATACACACACATTGTGTATGCACACACACACACACACACACACACACACACCCCATGGAAGTTTTTTATTCACTCATCCATGGATGCATTGGTTGTTTCCATATCTTGAAAACTGTCATTTCCATGTATTGAATTACATTATTTCCATGTCTTGGATAATAATCTCACTTATGTGTGGAATCTAAAAAATGTCAAATTCATAGAAATAGGGAGTAGAATTATAGTTATAGGGGTGGGGGGAGGAAACAAGGAGATGTAGGTCAGAGTACAAACTTGCAGTTATATTGAATGAATAAGTCTAGAGATCTAAGGTACAGCATGAGGACACTAGTTAATAATATTGTATACTGACAATTTGCTAATGGAGTGAATTTTAGGTACTCTTATCACTATGTGAGGTGGCAGATGTGTTAGTTTGCTTGACTGTCGCAATCATGTATATACACATATATATGCATATGTAGCTCAAAACATCATGTAGTGTGCTTTGAATGTACATAGTAAATAAAATCAATTAGTTTAAAAGAAAACATTAGAAAAGTATCATCAAAATAAAACCCAGAACTCCCAGCAAATATTTGAAAATATAAACAAATTTTAAAAATAAAAAATATGAAAAATAAAAAATAATAAATTGACATTTTTCCTCTAGTGTGCTGAAAAAAATAAAAGATTTGACAAATTGGGGTTGTCAAGAGTTTAACAATGGATACGATCATGTTACAGTGAGGGAGTGAAAATTGCTGTTATCTTCCTAGTGAGAAAATTTGGAAATGGATTAAGATATAAAATGTTCAGCAATCAGACTTCTGGGGCATTTATGGAATAAAGATCACAAGTAGAGAGTGGCACAGGCAGAAGGATATCCACGACTTACAGCCTATGCTTCATCGCTGGGCGTTGGTGTTAGCGTTGCACAGTGCAGATGCAACATGGAATAGTATGCAGTCATTGAAATGCGAGTGCAGAGGAATTAACACTGCTATTTCTGGTGATGAAATTTGAAGTGACTTTTTACTTTCTGCACATTCTCAAATGACTGAGTATTTTATATTTAACATTTCTATTTTTAAAAATAATAGAAGCTTTGGCAAAAATCACACATTTATAACCTTTCAAAAGTTATATCATATTATACTAACTATAGTATTTAACAGTCCAATATATTGTTCAGTGATGTACAAAATAATGGAGATCTTCACTTTTCTGTCTCCTCAAACGTGGATGTAGCTTTAACCTTGAATTAATTGAATTTTAGAATTTAATCTGTGTGTATTCCATAAGGCTAATACGAATTTTATGCCTGCTATTCAGAGTTGTAGTTTCTTTTATTGTGCATTTGGCAGTCTAAGCAATAATTATAGATATCTCTTATAAAAAACCTCTGAACTCCTGCCTGGGTTTATATTAATAACACTATTCATGTTGATCCGGAACTCTTTTGAATAGCTTTGTACTGTGATTAACTGGAATAAAAAATGAATCATTACATAACACAAACTGCAGGAATGAGGCTGTGTCTTTGCAGGAACAAACAGTCCCTGCTGAATTATGATCTGGGGATAGCTACTTAGCCTCTACCTCACATTCAGTTTCAAAACAAGAATATTTAACTTGTGTCAAAAAGCTAGAGGTTCTTTGTTCATTGCTTATTTCTTAAAAGTAACTTGAGTACCGGCAGAGCTGAACGAACACCTCCATGGTGAATTTTGATCCTGAGATATCAAAAACTCCCCATTCAACAGCAGGTTTGTGACCAGTTTGACTTAGCATCTTAAAGACTGTAAAGGGGTATTCAGGGCCGGTCCTCAGCAAATTTATTCTTTAGTTTTCGCATCTGGGGGAAACTTGTTAGCTTTTATGTGCAATTCTCAAAGACACTGAGTAGATAGTTTGTTTGATTATGAAATACCAGGATATGAAGTCCATATGAAGTTTGTAGTTTTAGTGTTGTCCTCTGTAACAATGTAGCTAAAACTACTGTGCTGTAACAATGTAACTACTGTAACAATGTAGCTAAAACGGTGCTGCTTCCTTTCAGTGTCAATGGGTCAGTCATTGTGTGTCTCAACCGTGTGTTTTAACATTATCTGGTCAAACAGAGTCCTAGACTCATGTACCATCACCTAGTTCTTACATTCTCCCACCCTACTGAATTGAAGAAGAAATAAACCTAAACACCAAGTGAGAGCCAGCCAGAAATGGACATTATTTATCTTCCATGTTCATCCAGCTGACCAAAATGGTTTCATTTCAGTCAACTTCCTATTCAGAAGGTCCGCCGAAGTCTCTCTCATCCTCTCCTTGTTTTGCGATTGAATCACAACGTTCTTTCAGCCTTCTTGCCAACTCAGGTAACATTTCTTCAGAAGAACTTTTTCTTGGCTGTGGTGCACCTCCAACTGCACCATCCCATGTCATTCATCTCTTGGAAATGCCAAAGAGAAATAAAGAATGCTTTCATTTTCTTATCCCTCTCTGGTAGATGATTAATGCACTCTTGAAGTATAACGGTATATTCTTTCCTTTTTTGTTGGATCTCTCTCTAAAATGGCTATTAGTCTGCAGCAATTTTCTTGTAGCTTTTCTTCCACTCCAGTGTCTTTAACATGCACCCCTGGGATCGCTTACATTGTCTCCATTTATTTCTCCTCCTTTGTCTTTTTTTTTTCTGCCTTTGCTGCTTCTTGCTCACCCACCAAAGGTGACCGTCTCCCCAAACTGAACCTCAGTAGCTTGCTTTCCAGTTCTGTTATAATCAGCCTTTTTCCTGTTTTTCAAACTTGAACTACTTTCTATTCTTCTCTCTTAAATTTTTCATGTATTCATCATGGACTGTTGCCAATTATTTCATGAATTTTGTATCTTTTTCATTTCCATAGCCACTAACTAAATTTGTTCATTTGTAGGCTTGTATAGGGTTTGAGTCACGCTCACAATGTGTTGCATAAATTTCCAACTGCTATTACTCTCTTCTTCTTTCAAGGTACTTCAGTCATCTGCTAAGATAGTTCTATAACTTCGAGAAAGAAAAATTGTCAATGATTACTAAAAGTTTACTGAAAAATAAAATTATGCTCCGTAGTCTAGTATCAATTGTCTTTCATTAATAAACTCTTTCAAATTCTGGTAACTTCTTTTTTTAACAGACTTTCTATATTTTAGCCAAGATGCTTTCTGTCACAACTATATTAAAGTGCCCCACCCCCATCCTTAAGAGAGATATAATTTTTTAATTTCAAAATACTGGTCTGAAAAATGTCCTGTCCTCCTCTCTGCCCTTTAACATCTTTTAACTTCTGTTGAAAACTAATTTGAGTTTAATCTTGTTTATCCATAGACTTTATTCCCATTAAAAGTATTGTTGAAAATTGGCCATGCACAAGTTACTGTCTTCTGAGGGACACACAGAATACACTTGCATATGGCAAAATCATTACTGTGCACAATATAATTGGGATCTAATAAAATGTTCCTATGCAGAAAAGTAGCAGTGCACAGTTACACTATATAGGTAAGACCTAGTGCAGGAAAGTCCTTCCCAAACTACTGACATCATGGTACATTGGAAAATAATATTATTTATTATATTATTATACTTAATATTGCACCTCGATTTACACAGAAAAGTCAGCACACAACCAGAGGTGACCAGCCTGAGGGTTCTAAAAAATGACTCCAAATCTGGCCAACTAAAGGGCTAAGGACATCAATATGTCAAGCATAGGTGTAGTTACTTCTGTACCACCCAACACTAACGGGAAGATCTGGCACAGGAGACCTCAGAGAAATCAGTCTCTTTGGGTAATCCTGAAAATAAGATTTGAAATGTAGTTGAAGTGTTTTTTTGGTCCTTATGGGTTTGTTTTCTTTTGCTTTTTAAATGGCATAGAAGGAGGAGAAACCCTCCAGTTCCTAAATGTCCAGAGTCAATAAAAAGCCAAGTATGTTTGCAAAGAAGGGAGTCATTTTCTGGATTGGAAATGATTTGGTTGTTATTATTCACAGCTAATTATATTGAATTCTTTATACCATTTTAGAAATTTTATATTTAATCTTTTATCTCTAATTTGCATTTTAAATTATTGCACAATGTCAATACTTAATGTTCCTATTACCTTTAACCTATTTACTCCCTCCTCAGCACCCCACTGCGAAGGCATTATTGAGTATTTTCCATATATTTGCTTAGGAATGGAGTAGATAAAATCTTGATCCAAGATAATAATTGAAGTGAGGAACATAATTCGGTAAATCTATAGCAAATAATTAGATGAATGAATGATGAATGATGAAAGAATAATCTTAAAAAGTAAGATTTTTATTTAGAAGAGCCAAGCTTTGCTAAAGTATTTTTTAAAAACTGAGTTTCAGGAAGAAAATGATTGTAAAACTGTGCAGGTGTTTATACTAGAAGCCATAGTGTAGTAAAGATGTATGGTGACATCACAGCCTTATTTTTTTTTCCCAGAAGAGAAATACAAGTTTCACCAGTAACAGAAAGAGGAAAATAGGATGGGGCGTGTCTGGGGCTGACAACTGTCTGGTTTCCAGTTCTTCCCACACCTAGGCCCTGACTACAAGGCAGAATCAGGGGAGTGATATCAATACCCTAATAGAAATCCTGGTAGACCAGTGAAAATCTGAGCACAGCAGGGATGTCCGTACTTGCATGATACATGTGGGAAGGCTTAAAGTCTTATAGAGGAGTCCTAGGTCTTACACGGCACCTAAGCCATGAGAAGGGGCCAGAGACTGGCAGTGCTGGTAACCAAATAGGTCTTGAAATGGCAGTCAGGACAGGACCATGGACAGCGACAGTAGAGTCCAGAGTGTGGCTCACAACAACCAGGAGGGGGTACGCGACCTAATTGGATGCCAGCTTATGCCCATAAAGATAGCTGGCGTGAGCTACGCCACTGAGGGGTTTAGCAAGGAATGAAGATGCCCTGTGGATAAGGGGCCACCTCCCAAATGTGAGGCTGATATATAAACTCACTGAAAATGTACATCATCCCAGGGAGGAATGAAAACCAGTTGGAAGAGAATTCTGAATTTGATTTCATACTCAAAGGAGTCTGATTTTTAAAGTGGAAATGAATAAATTACCCTGACTTGGTATATTATAATGTTTCAGCAGCTAGGTGTAACTGGGAACTCGTGAACTGCAATGAGTTCATTTATAAACAAATTAAAATTTTGATTTATCCATTCAGAATTTATAGCTATCATTATAGACCAGTTATAATGTGTATTGGATTTCTTCTTTTTATATAGAGAGCAGAGTCCTACCAATGGCTTTAAATCACCGAAGAAAAATCTGTAGAAAAATTATGAGAAATATCCAGCTTCCAGTTTCAATTCTTCTACTTACTAGCAGTACAATTTTGTTGAGAATAAGTCCTCTATGAATCTTTCTCATTTCTGCTTGTCTTATAAATAAGCAGAGCTGTGGTCTTCCGTGTTTTGGATATATTTTAAGGATGTTTGTAGAGTGAACGGCCTTGAAAGATAGAGATGTTACAACTGATAGCACAGAAATACACATGGATGGATAAAGAACTGTGGTATATGCACACAATGGAATGCTATTCAGCATTAACAGAGAAGGAAATCTTGTCGTTTATGGCAACATGGATGAACCTGGAGGACATTACGCTAAGTGAAATAAGCTAGGCACGAAAAGACAAATCCCACATGATCTCACTTACTGGTGGAATATAAAAGAGTTGAAGTCAAAAGTGGAGGTTACCAGATGCTGGGTGTGGAAAGATTAGGGAGATGTTGGCCAAAGGACACAAAATTTTAGTTAGACAGGAGGCATAAGTTCAAGAGATCTGTTGTACATTGTGGTGACTACAGTTAATAACAATATATTATATACTTGAATATTGCTAAGAGTAGATTCTAAGTATTCTCACCACACACACACACACACAAATGGTACGTGAGGTGATCCAGAGGATAAATAGCTTGATTTCACCATTCCACAGGGCATACATATCCAAACATTATGCTGTATACCTAAATATATGCAATTGCTATTCATCAACTAAAATGTAAGTAACAAAGAAAGGTAGATAAAGATAGTTTCTTCCTCCAGAGCAAAGCGTAGGCATGCTTGCCTCCCACAATAAGAGATTTGAGTTCCCTAAGCTTAGGTGTCTCCTCCTAGAATGCTATCTCCTGCATGTGCACTAGTCACCTCTTCATTTCATCCTGTTACAATTGCAGCTTGGGAAAATGGCACAGAAAATGCTATTGCTGTTGCTTTAGATGATAAAGTTCTTTGTCTCTGAACTAGAAATCTCATGTCTTCTTTCAGCATTTATGGAACTGGGGCAGGATACTTTCTTAGCACGCACAATCCTGAGACTCATTTCTTACCTGACAAGGGAAGATTGTATTTCTTTCTTTACAGGGTTGTTGAGGGGATGAAAGAAGATAACATGAAAAACATGTATTAAAATGACGAACAGTTTGGATTTTGTAGCCTAATGGCCTGGGTTTAAATTCCACCTCTGCCATTTACCAACTAAACGACTTTGGACAAGTCTCTTTATGTCTTTGTGCCTTAAATTGCTCATAAGTTAAATGTGGATTGGTAAGAATTCTACCAGCCTTATAGTGTTCTGAGTATTAAATATTCTGAGAACACTGTCTTAAACATGGTATGCATGTGTCAGAGTTTGCTATAAAACATTGAGCAAAGACATTTGTACTTAACTGGTGTTCAATAAATGACAAAAACAGACAAATAGAGGAGAGATAGGTAGATAGAAAGATAGGTAGAGAAAGAGAGACAGATAGCCAGCCAGCCAATGCTGTTTCAGAAAATAGATCACTTCTGGCCACACATGTTTACGTTGAGGACTTGAGGTTTGAATTTCCCAATAAATGATAGAGAGAATTCATACACGCATAAAAGTAGGAGGCATGTGCAGTCCAGAAAAATATTCTTGCATAGGCAGAAGATTTTGAAGCATGTAGGAGTAATAGCAGATTGCAGCTACTGTGTACTTTTGCTTGCCTTTCATTTTCAGTTCAATCTAAAGCACACAGTAGGTGCTCATTAATGTTATCACCTAACTAGAAAATTAAGGCCTTTAAATGATTGTCATGCCTGGTGACTCTTTAAGTTAGAATTTAGTATGCATGTTTTCTATATGCATTGATTTTTCTAAGATCTTTCAGCTCCACTTCCTGGTAAGGCAGCATTTCAGTGCTATTTAAGGCCAAAAAGTGGAGTTTCAAACAGTACTTCTTTAAATGCAAATGCAACATTTCTCCCTCGCTCTTCAGTCCATTGGATTCAGAGGTTTATTGGGCACTTTCTCTGTTGCATTGATTTGGCACTAATGATGTGCTTCTATCTTAGAGCTAGATTATTCTACTTTTCTCTAAGAGAACACAGTGATAATCTTAGTTTTTCTGTAATCCTCTCCCTTTTTCATTCTTTGCCTCTCTATTTTTTTTCTTCTAGTTTTGTGTCATGAACAGCCGGTGATAGCCACAGTGAAGAAATACATTTTCTGGCAGCTGTGAATGCTATCCTGGATACATACAATTCCCTAAAGAAATTAAACCGTCTGGGTATTTTTCCAAATGCATTAAATTTATTGAAAAAGAAAAACATATGATGCATCTATTGGAGAGAAGAGAAAAGGAGGATGCCTTTATAATAAATTGCAGATTGATGGCACATTTAGCAATCTAGAGTAATTTCTTACATTGGGTGAAAAGAATTTTTGATTTTTCGTGTTTGCCTTTCCAATTTGTTTCCTTTGCTCATCTGTTTGAAGATTGGAACAATCTGTATAATTCTACAAAAAAATATATTCACAAGTAGAAAATATTATAATTGTAGAGCCCTATGCCACCTTGGTAGAATCAGTTGTGTAAGATCCTGCTTATTTGACTAATCCTAGCTTTATTGATAATGACGTATATGTACTCCAGCTTTGTCATTTGGGATAGCAATAGCAGAATAATAAATAACTATATTCAAGAAGACAGATGAGACAGCTGACTGCACAGAAAATTAGCGTGCCAGGCAACACTCACGTTTACAAAGCATATGCTTCCAGTGTAGCATCACTGCCTTAGGTCATAGGTTAATGGAAGATATTCACGTGTTCTGTCCATGTAATAAATTTCATGCAGTGACCTCAAAAGACTTCATTCACTCTGTCCTCTCACCTGACACAAGCTTCAGAAACAGTGAAGACCCTATTGGCTATGAGTAAAATTTTATTTTTTTCAACTAATTCATACTGAAATTCCTAAGTACTATGATTTGTTCTGCCAAAGTTGGCTTGGTCCTTTCCTTGTACTTTGTTAAGTGGAACAAGTCCACATAATGGCTCTTATGGAAGTGCTCTCCCTATATGGTTATTGAGTGGCAGAGGAAGATGCGATGGCACTGGGTGCAAGTCAGTTCCCTGGGTAGCCTTGGACCGATCAGTTCTCCCCCTCTATTCTCATGAATAATGTGTAAAATGCTGAGAATGCAGCATCCTGACATAGGGAGGTACTGACCAGAATAGCCCGGGCTCTGCTCCAGACCCCCTAGAAACAAGATGTCCTTCAGTGCTTTAGCCTGGGACATCACATTGCTCCTGAGGTATAAAATGTAGGGTGGGCTGCTTTCTGGAGTCCCCCCACTGTGATGTAAGTAAGGCATGCCCAGGTGAAATTCCATCCTCCCTGGGCAGCTTTCCTGAGCCTTGGGAGACCAGTTCACAATGAATGCAAGGCTCCCAAAATAATAAACTTGTTTGTTATCACGTGTGCGAGGGTGTTCTGCATCACCAGACTCCGCCAAGTAGGTAACCAGTGCACAGGGAATCTGCTTCTCCCTGGACAGGAAAAAATAATAGCTTTTTTTCAGCTGGAGCACGACTGGCATTTGAGGCAAGGTCTATTTACACTGTGAGAGACTGTCCTGCACACTCCCCTACAGTGTACCTGAGCCTCACCACTGCGTGCCAGCAGGACAACCAGAAAGCACACTGCTGTATTTCCAGAACGCTCCCTGTGCCGTGTAGGGGCATTGTACCTGGCTGAGCACCACTGAGCCTTGGTGGATTTCACTTCTCAGCACCAAGAGACATTCTTTACTGAGTTTGTGGCTGTGCCCTAGAGCTCAAGGAAGAAAATACTTTTTCTTCCCAAAGTCAGACAGGATCAAGTCTACAAGGATCAATTCTATCTACACATTTATGTCTTTTTTTATTTCTTTAAAAATGTGATCTTTTTTATGTTCAAAGGAGTGCTCTACTACTTTCAGGTCCTGTTCTAAACAATATACTTCACATTCAGGCCAGTAATATAATTTGCAGGGCCCAGTGCAAAATGAAAATCAAAGACCTTTTGTTCAAAGTACAGGAAAAAAAATTCAATTAAAGGGGCTAAAATGTAAAGAATTTTCTTTTAAAAATATTTTATTACTTATAAAACATAATGGAGTAATAGTGATGCGTGAATACAAATTACAAAAAAAAGATAATATTTTTGTTGTCATAGTTTTATGTAATACAAAAAACACTGTATTAATGTGATACCTTAATTGATCATAAAGTTTTTCTGGCTTGCTTTTCTGCAAATGCATTTATTAGGTCATCAAGATTTATACTTTTGGCAACATCATGAAAATGCCAGCCAATTGCTACTTTTATTACTCTCATTTTACAAGGCCTTTAAAGAAATTGGATATCTGACAGGTAGTTGGTATTGACGAAATAGAATGTGTGCAAGATAGAACTGGTTTTCACAGAGGTGCCTGGCTCTCATTTTATTAAAGTTTCCTTTTTTAACTGTATTACCCAAGTGAAAATTTGAGAACCACTTTCTAAATACTGCACAGGTGAGTCTAGCATGAGCAGAGGAGCTTACGTACCGAAAATAAGTATGAGAACTTTTATCACACACAATTGAAAGCAACATCAGAGGCTTTTGGCAAGTTCAAACTTACAAATAATCATTAACGATCTTAAATTTTGAGGAGAATTGCTTTGCTGATATAGCTATCACTAGATCTGTTAAGGGTATTTCATAGGCTGTGACAACATTAGGGTAAAGTTTTGATAAATTATCTTAAAATGTAAATTTTAGTACATCTAGAGCTAAAGATTCTAACAGAACAATTTTTCTAAAATGTTATCTTTCCATACGAGTCAGTTTCATATAGGTCTGAGTCTAATTTTAAATGTAAATTTATGCAATGGCATTTTAATATTTCCTCAGATATACTCTGTATCTTGCTCTGTAACTCATGACTTCATGTCACTGTAACTTGTGACTTCATGAATCGCATATAATTCAAAATGCATTATTATGTATTCTATTGTGATATCTTCAATTACCAAGAAAAATTAACTTTAGAATTGTCTTCCTCAGTAATAATTAGTCCATCTGAATCTTCATATTAAAAGTGTTCTCTTCCATCAAATACAGCAATCTAAGTGATTTTTCAAAGCCTGTGAATATTTGCTTCCCAAATTTACAGTAGTCTGTGATACCAGAGATTTTAAACCCTTTGAATAATTTTAATAACTCTCTAATATGCTATATTGAAATGTCCATGTATATATCCTTTTACTGAGAGAAAACTCATAAATCATAAATTTTGCCCTTTTAATGTATACAATTAAGTGGTTTTAGTATATTCAAAAGGTTTTGAAACCATTACCACTATCTAATTCTGAACATTTTGTCATGCCATTAGCATTCCCTCCCCATTCTGCCTACGTCCCAGTCCCTGGTGACCAGTAATCTACATTCTTTCTCTATGGATTTGCCTATTCTGGATATTTCACTTAAATGGGTTCATAAAATATGTAGCCTTTTGTGTCTGGCTTCATTCAATCAGAATAATGTTTTCAAGGTTCATGCATGCGAGCATGTATCAATTGTTCATTGCTTTTTTTTTTCTTTTTTTAAGTTTGTTTATTTTTTCTTTAATTTTTTTTTTATTTCAGCATGTTACGGGGGTACAAATGTTTAGGTTACGTATATTGCCTTTGCCCCACGCGAGTCAGAGCTTCAAGCATGTCCATCCCCCAGACGGTGCACACCGCATACATTAGATGTGAATATACCCGTCTCCTCCTCCCCCTTCCCACCTGCCCCACACCCACTGAATGTTACTACTATATGTGCACGCAAGTGTTGATCAATTAATACCCATTTGATGATGAGTATATGTGGTGCTTGTTTTTCCATTCTTGTGATGCTTCACTTAGTAGAATGGGCTCCAGCTCTATCCAGGATAATACAAGAGGTGCTAGTTCACCATTCTTTTCTGTGCCTGAGTAGAACTCCATGGTATATATATACCACATTTTATGAATCCACTTATGTATTGATGGGCACTTGGGTTGTTTCTACATCTTTGTGATTGTGAATTGTGCTGCTATAAACATTTGAGTGCAGATGTCTTTTTTATAGAATATCTTTTGTTCCTTTGGGTAGATGCCCGTAATGGGATTGCTGGATCAAATGGTAGTTATACTTGTATCTCTTTGAGGTATCTCCATATTGCTTTCCACACAAGTTGTACTAGTTTGCAGTCCCACTGGCAGTGCATGAGTGTTCCTATATCTCTACGTCCACGCCAACATTTATTGTTTTGGGACTTTGATAAAAGTCATTCTCAGTGGAGATAAGTGATGTCTCATTGTGGTTTTCATTTGCATTTCCCTGATGATTAGAGGTGTTGAGCATTTTTTATGTTTGTTGGCCATTATTCTATCTTCCTTTGAAAAGTTTCTGTTCATGTCCTTTGCCCACTTTTTAATGGGGTTGTTTGAGTTTTTCTTGCTGATTTGCCTGAGTTCTATATAAATTCTAATTATCAGCCCTTTATCAGATATGTAGCATGCAAATATTTTCTCCCAGTCTGTAGGTTGTCTGTTTGCTCTCGTCATAGTTTCCTCGCCTGTAAAGAAGCTTTTTAATTAGATCAGGTCCCACTTATTTATTTTTGTTGTTGCTGTGATTGCTTTTTGGGTCTTCTTTGTAAATTCTTTGCCGAGGCTGATGTCTGTAAGAGTTTTTCCAACATTTCTTTCTAGAATTCTTATAGTTTCGTGCTTTAGTTTTAAGCCTGTTATCCACCATGAATTGATTTTTGTGAGAGGTCAAAGTTGAGAATCATGTTTCAGTCTTCTTCATGTGGCTATCCAGTTCTCCCAGTACCATTTATTGAATAAGGATTCTTTTCCCCAGTGTATGATTTTGTCTACTTTGTCAAAGATTAGATGGCTATATGAGGATGGTTTTATATCTGGGTTCTCAGTTCTATTCCATTGGAAAAATTGAAAGCAGTCCCTCTTAGAACTAGAACCAGACAAGGTTGCCCTCTATCACCTTTTCTATTCAACATGGTGCTGTAAGTCCCAGCCAGAGCAATCAGATAAGAGAAGGAAATCAAGGCCATCCAAATCAGAGCAGTATAGGTCAAACTATCACTCTTTGCTGATGATATGATATTATATCTAGAAAACCCTAAAGATTCTGCCATGAGACTACTGAAATTGATAAACAAATTCAGGTTACAAAAATCAATGTATAGAAATCAATAGCATTCCTGTATGCCAATGACACTCAAACTGAGAACCAAATCAATTTCTCAAAATGAGAACCTTTACAATAGCAACAAAGAAAATAAAACACCTAGGAATATACTTAACTAAGGTGGTTAAGAGCTCTACAGGGAGAACTACAAAACACTAAGGAAGGAAATAGCAGAAGATGTAAACAGGTGGAAAACCAGACCATGTTCATGGGGCGGCAGAATCAACATTGTTAAAATGGCTATACTATCCAAAGTGATCTACAGATTCAATGTGATCTCTATTAAAATACCAACATTATTTTTTGCAGATCTAGAAAAAAATAATTCTACGCTTCGTATGGAACCAGAGAAAATCCTGTATATCAAAAGCAATCTTAAGCAAAAAGAACAAATTGGGAGGCATCAATTTACCAGACTTTAGGCTATACTACAAGGCTATAGTAACTAAAATAGTATATCACTGGCACAAGAACAGAGAAAAAGACCAATGGAACAGAACTGAGAACCCAGATATAGTTCTTCTTTAAATATTTGGTATAATTTATCATTAAAACCCTCTAGTCCCGGACTTCCTTTTTGTGGGGAATTCTTTGACTATTAATTCACCCTCTTAGTTGTTATAGTCTGTTAAGAATTTCTATTTATGACACAAGAAGGTCATTTTTGATAGTCTGTGGGGATTTTTTTGGTACTTTTTCACTTCATTGAGATAATCTAATTTGTTTGCATATAATTGTTAATAATATTCACTTATAATCATTTTTATTTCTTTAAGATTGGTAGTAATTCCCCTCTTTTATTCCTGATTTTAGCATTTTGAGTCTTTTCTCTTTTCTATTGATCAGTCTAGCTAGAAGTTTTTCAATTTAATTTATTTATATTCTCATCTTTATTTACTTTGTTCTGCTTGCTTTGGATTTAGTTTAACCTTCTTTTTCAAGTTTCTTCAGATGGAAATTTATGAATTTGAGATCTTTCTTGTCTTTAAATATAAGTGTTTATAACTTTAAAGTTTGCTCTAGTCATTGCTTTAGCTGTACTCTGTAGGTTTCATTTTAAAATTTATTCCATTATGATCAAAGAACATACTTTGTATGATTTCAAACCTTCCAATTTTATTGAGGCTTATTTTGTTTCATGACTTAACATATGGACTGTCCTGCAGAATATGCACTTAGAAAGAATGTGAATTCTTCTGTCCTTGGGTGGAGTTTTCTAGAGATGTGTATTAGGTCTATCTGGTTTATACTGGTGTTTATTTCCTCTATTACTTTGTTAGTCTTCTGGCTACTTGTTTTCATTATTATTGAGAGTAGAGTGTTGCAGTCTCAAGCTATTATTTTGAATTTTCTATTTCTCCCTTTAATTTTGTCAGTTGTTGCTTCATGTATTTTGAGGTTCTGTTATTAAATAACTATATATTTTTAATCTTTTTTGATGATTGAGATTTTGAGTATTATAAAATATGTGAGTAACAATTCTTGTCTTAAAGTCTATTTTGTCTAATATCAGTATAGCCACTCCAGTTGTCATTTGATTACTGTTTTCATGGTTTATCTTACCTTTTACTTTCAACTTAGTTTTTTTTTTTTTTAATGCTCAATGTATAAACTGGATGGGATAGTTGGATCTTGCTTTTGCAAATTCATTCTACCAATCTTTGCCTTTTCGTTAGTGTTTAATCCAGTAATCTATTTACATTTAAGGTAATTACTAATAAGTTAGGTTTTACATC
This sequence comes from Lepilemur ruficaudatus, assembly GCA_963574885.1. Taxonomy (NCBI): domain Eukaryota; kingdom Metazoa; phylum Chordata; class Mammalia; order Primates; family Lepilemuridae; genus Lepilemur; species Lepilemur ruficaudatus. Next base: position 41,022 of record CAUYRT010043688.1, on the reverse strand, counting down.
TACCATTTTACCATTTGTTTCCTATGTGTCTTATTTCCTTTGTTCTTTTTTTTCCTTTAATATTTCCTCAGTTCTACTAAATAGATATTTCATAGTGTGCTATTTCAAATAGCACATACAAAAATTATGCTCTTAAATAGCTTTGTTTTTTCCACACTATTTTGTGTTGTTGTCATATAAATTACATCTTTTATATTATGTAACCATCAACACTGATTTGTAATTATTGCTTTATGTAATTTTTTTTAAAAAATCAGATAGGAGGAAAAAACGTGTTGCAAACATAAAATACATTTTTACTGGCTTTATATTTATTTATGTGTACCCTTTACTCATGCTTTTTATTTCTTCATGTAGATTTGAAATTTGTCTTGTGTGCTTTTATTTCTGCCTGAAGGACTCACTTTGTATTTCTCCTAGTACACAGCACTCAGCTACGCATTTCATTCTTACTCATCTGTCAATATCTTATATTTCTCCTCAATTTATCCTTCAAAATGTTGAACGAACATTTTCTCTGTATAAAATTCTTGGTTCACAGGTTTTTTTCTTTCAATACTTAAAATATACATACCATCTTCTGGCTCCCTTGATTTCTGATGAGAACATCAGATGCTCTCTCATGAAGCATCCTTTGTACAGGTGAGTCACTGTGCTCTGCCTGCTTTCAAGATGCTATACTTGTATTTTGACTTTTGACAGTTTGATATCTAGGCGACAATCTGGGTTTATCCTAGTCTTAATTCATTGAGCTTCTTGGATGTGTAGGTTAATATTTTTTTACCACATTTTTGATATTTTTTCCAACATCTGTCAAATATTTTCTTTGCCTGTTTGTTTCCTTTTTTTCTGGGATTCCTATTGTGCATATGCTGGTATACTTGATGGTGTCTCACTAATTCCTGAGGCTCTGTTCAATATTTTTAATTACTTTTCTTTCTGTTCATCAAGTCTGTTGATTCTTTCTTCTGCCTGATGCAATGTTCTATTGAATCCCCTGCAGTGAATTGTTCATTTCTATCATTACACCATTCAACTCCAGAATTTCTATTTGGTGCTTTTTATAAAAAATACATATGCCTTTATTTATATTCTCTATTTGATGAAGCATATTTTCCTTCAGTGTTTCCAACATGATTCCCTTTAGTTCTTCGGGAACATTTAGCATAGCCTGTTGGAAGTCTTTGTCTAGTAAGTCCAACATGTAGGTTTCCTCCAGGACAGTTTCTTTTTTTTGATTTTTTTTTTATTTCAGCACATTATGAGGGTACAAATGTATAGGTTACATTCATTGCTTTATCCCTCCTCCCCACAGAGACAGAGCTTCAAGTGTGTCCATCCCCCAGATGGTGCATGTCGCACTCATTATGTATGTATATACCCATCTCCTCCTCCCCCGTTCTATCTGCCCGATGCCTGATAACTGTTATTCCTATATGTCCACTTAGGTGCTGATCAGTTAATAACAATTAAGGACAGTTTATATTGATTGTTTCTTTCCTTGTGTAAGGGCCATGCTTTCTTCTTTCTTTGCATGTTTCACACATTTTTTTGTTGTTGTTGTTCTTGTTGAAAACAGGACATTTTAAATAACAAAATAGGACTAACCTACATATCGAATTCTCACACCTCCCCAGCAATTTTTGTTTTTACTGTTTGCTGCAGTTGCTGTTTTCTTGTTTTGTGAGTTTTGTGAACTCATTTTGCTAAATTTGTATTATTTGTCATGTGTGGCTATTGAAGTCTTTGCTCAGCTAGCTTAGCAGTCAGTTAATAGATTGGACAGAGAGTCCCTTAAATGTTTTTTACCAATATGTCTCCAAATATTTGCCAAGGGGCTCTGTGGGTGTTGAAGTATGTTATCAATGCTTAGACTGGAAGCTTGCACCTCTGACTTAGGCTTTTCCTCCTGCCATGCAGAGTGTCAAGATCAGCCAGAGGTGAGAGCTTGGGACCTTCTCAGAACCTTCCCGAGCATGTCCACTGCCCTGTGCATGAGCAAAGTCCTGGACATGCATGTAGCCTCCTAGATTCCCAGGAACATTTCAGACCATGTCAAAACCCCTGTGGACATCTCATTTCTCAACTTTTCCTTATAAGTTTTTGATTCATTTATTGTTTGTTCCAACTAATATTCACTACCTCCAGGAGCCTTAAGTGCCTATTTTATTTCATTTTTATGACATGTGCCTCCAGGAAGAAGAATTTTTCCACTGAAAGAGCTCCATGTCAAATCAAATGTGGTCTTTATAAGTAGGCTCTTTCTGCAGGCCACCACCAAATGGGTCAAATAATAACAATTTCTGGGAGTGAGTCTTTTGGAGAACCCCAGAACCATTCTACCTCCTCTGGTAGTTGCCCATCTATTGGTTTCCACTACAAATTCAGGCTGCTATTTTTCAAGGCCACTGTGGAAATGGGGAGTAGGAGATGGACCACAGAGCCAACTGTGCTTACCAAGATGAGCCATTTTTTCTTGAACACAGTTCTGAAAAAGTTGATGCTGATCATTCTCCTTTTTGAAAATTTTTAAAAAGAATTTTACTGACTTTAATGAAGAAAAGAATATTGGGGTGTCCTTATTCCACCACATCCACTGACGTCAGTCCACATGCACACTTGCACTGTGCAGTAGTTTACTGACAAAGTATGCCACCTGAGCACTGGCAGTGCCTCTCTGGCATGCAAGCCAGACAGGTAATACTCATACAGATGCCTCAGGGGTACGAATGGCAAGACTGTGCCCACCGTGGCTCCCCATGCAGCCCCTCCTTTCTCTCCTCGGACTGCGACTGCTATTGCCACAGTTGCTGCTTCTATTGCGGCCATCACCACTGCCACCTGGGCCTGTGCTCATTCCATAACCCCTTCTCAGGTCCATGTGGCGCACCAGACTGTCCCAGGCTTGCCTATGCATTCTGAGGGACAAGCCCAACCACTCAGCCCACACATCGCCTCCTGGCATATCTCCTCTGCTCACCTGCATGTTGCTTGCTCCATAGGACTTCACTTACAAAGTACAAGTTCAGAGATGAAATGATTATTCAGAATTTCAGTGCAATGACAGAAGAGCATAAATCCAAGTGAGCTGCCCTTCAAGAGAGCATAGTCCTGCTCCCATGAAACCTATATTGGTCACGATTTCTAGACTTTTGTAATATCTTTTCTTTCCTCCCTTTGTCCTTCTTAAATGAATAGTCAAATATGTGTACATGTTTTCCTGCCTTTATGTTTGGTAGCATAGGGATCTTATAAACTGTCTTATGAAGAAATAGTATAAGCAGTATAGTTTGTACAGTATCTAGCAGCAATCAAGTGTCCAATAAGTGATAGTTCCCTCACTGATAGCACCTTCCCTTCCTGTTATTAATATTTGACAGTGCTTTCTATTTCTGGAATATTGATATGCTTTTACCTTTGAACTCTGTTCTTATTACTCCTTTTCCTCTAGATGACCTGATTGTTAATAGTTCTTTGAAGTTTTTAGTGCTCCTTTCAGAGGTTCCAACATATTTTACTTGGATGTTCGGTAAGAATCTCATTAACTTTTTTCTTCAAGCTTGGAACCACCTCCATAGACATGTTCTATTGTTCATTGTACTTTGAATAAGTCTTCATTTCAATTACAATGATTTGTTACAAGTCACTTTGAACCATTAGCAAGCAATCACTTCTAAATCAAGCTTAGGTTATTTTATTTTTAATTTAAAAAGGTAGTCACATTGTGAGATACATTAATATTTGTTATTAAAACACTAGGAATTCTTTTTCTTTCTTTTTTTTATTAATAATTTTCCTAGAATCATACCTCAGAAACTGGCTGACTCTTTTCTTTATAAATGTTAAATATCTACCCATTACTGCTTGAATTAATTTTGTGAGATAACAATTGCTATATTCACTTAGCTGACTCTTCAACTCAGAAAATTTTTTGCCTTCAAAAATGTCTTTGGAGTGTCTATGTATTTAAACTGAGTTCAAATACTGAAGGTCTGTCATGGAAATATGCTGTACTTGTGTTAGGCCAAATGTAAGGGTAAGGCATGGTCTCTGAATTCTTAAGTATCAGAGTCTAGTTAAAATTGTATGTATGTGTAAATATGTTTATTTACACATACATAAATAACATACATATGTGCATTATGTAAATATGTAGTTGTGTGTAAGTATGTCTATTTATAAATAAATAGATATGTAAACAAAATATATTTACATGTAAATAAATATTCTACCAGAACAGGCTTCACCAGCTCAGAAGAGTAGGTGAGATAACATTGACTTTTAAGATCAGTAGATCCTTAGCATGTCTGTTATCTGTCTCCTCCTCCATCACCCAAGCTCAGCCTCCATGATTGCCCACTGCCCACCACCATAATGCACCCTTCCTACCCTGGGCTCTACCTGCGCCGCACCTGATATCCTGCTGGAACCACTTTTCTCCCTCTTGCAAAGGTGGCTTTTTATCCACAGGAGCATGTAGAAAGGCACAGGTGCTCTCTCCCCTTTATCAGTCCATCCCCAGCATGGAACTAACTTTCTGTTAATTTGTCCCCGTCCATCCAACCAACTTTGAACTTTTAATTGGACTTGATTAAAATGTCCTGGATAACTTAAGGAAGTCAAAGTAGAAGAAAAAATAACCTTATAATGATTCATACATGGGATCACTGTCAGAGTTGCTGGCCCAGAACATCTAGAGAGCCCATCTCTACAGGGATGCTTCACTGCCCAGCTCTAGTGAGAGGACAACTTATCTACATATCAGACCTGGAGGCAAGGCAGTATTACAATGGCAAGTCCATCAGACTCTATATATTTATTCAAAATTATTTGTTGAGCATCTACTTATGCCAGACACTGTGTGGGGTACTTAGAACACACCAGTGAACAAAATAATCAAAGATTCCTCCTCTCATGATGATTCCATTCTATTGGAGAAAGGTATACAATAAATAATAAATGGAATAGATACAAACATTAGATAATATGTTACAAGATGATAATTGCTATGAGAGAAAAAAGAAGATTGAAGTATATTAAGGGGAAACCAGAGTGCCTAAGCTTAGAGAAAAGAGAGTGTTTTAGCTTTAAGGAGGTGTGGTGTGGACAGGCCTTACTGAGCAAAGAACATTTGAGTGATGTCTTGGATGAGGTGAAGGAGTGAGCCCTGAGGATATACGAAAGGCAGAACATTCCAGAAAGAAGCAGCAGCCAGTGTAGAACATGGAGAAGGAGGTGAGGAAAGAATGACTCCAACAGCGTTTAGAAGAAATGCGTTGAAGAGTGAATGAATCACGCCTCTCTGTAATGAGCAAAACATGGCTCAGCGAACTCCAGCAATCTGCTTCGATCACAGTGTCTCTGCTCAGGATGCTGGTGTGAGAACGAACTTGCGTTAACTCACAGAAACCACTCCAATAAATCCTCGATGCTGTGCTATGATGGGATCATATCACCATTGCTGTTACGTAACGGTACTTCTACTCACTGTGAGAAGTGAAATGCCTCTTATTATGGAAGTATGAGAAGAGAGATTAATTCTAAATATGAAGGAGGAGTATAAAGGGAATGAGAAATGGGCTAATCCTTGAATAATACAGAGTGTTACAAGTTACCTCTATTTTTCCCTCAGGAATTAGGGGAGAAAGACAAGTCACAGACACAAAACAGAGGACCTGAAACTCCTTGTCTGACGGTGCATTTCCTGGTTTTCTCAAGCAGCGTGAGCCTTGCTCTCTCTCCTCCCTGTGTGAGTGAGTGGTCCACACCTCAATGGCGGCATCTGCTCTGACAGGCGGGACTTGCCCACCAGCGAGTGTGGCCGCTGCCCTCGCTGCTTCTGCGGCCTTAGCTACTGGGCAGCCCCCTCCTCACTGGGGTCATGCGTTAGCAAGCCCTCACCTGTTCTTCATTCAGATCCTCTCGCAGACTCTCCCTCAGTAAAGGTTGGCCCAGAACCTTCTTTCTAAGCAGGAGTTGCCAGATCGGACAGATGGCTATAGAAGGGAAGGCAATTCCAAGAGAGGAAACTGAAGGGAGGCCAAATGGTGAACATATTTTAATTATGTTTCTGATACAGAGGCATTGCAACAGGAAAGGTCTCAAAAGAAAACCAATCTACCCTCGCTCAAGTTAGTCCAGTTGAAGGACTATTTGCTGACGAGTCTATCACAGGATGCAAGTGGAGTGCAGAGAACAGTTAGCGCAGCAGTGCGGGGCTAATCCCTGTGCAGCGTCAGAGCCCAGGCTGTGGGGACGGCTTGGTTACTGGGAGCTGGGGACAGCCTGGAAGAGGAGATGGGGTGGGGAAGACGAGTTTGAGAGGAGATTGACCAGTGAGAGAAGTGAGCCTTGCCTGCTCCAGCATCCATCGTGTGGGATAAATGTCTCTCCCCTGCCTCTAGAACAGCGCCTGTTATGCACTATCCTTGGAAAATTGAAAAGCAGGTTCCCAAATCAGTTTCTGTGTTCATGGATCTGAGCTGAGACAAAGCAAGCCCAGGCAACCTCACAGGGAGGCATCCGGGCAGTAAATACCTGGCCTCAACCTTCCAGTACCTTCAGGGCAGCCAGTGAGCTGATTGCAGTTGCCCAGCTCGGCCTCCTGGAGCAGAGCGCACAGTGGGTCTAAAGGCCAAGGGAGGACAGAACAGCCACCTTATGCGTGGGTCCTGTCTAGTCTCCTGGGGCAGCCACAACAAAATGTCACAAGCTAGATGGCTTAAAACAACAGAAATGTACTTCTCCCAGTTCTGGAGATTTCAAGTCTGAAATCAAGGTGTTGGTAGGGCCCTCTGAACATGTAGGGGGTCCCTTCCTTGCCTCTGCCCAGCTTCTGTTGGTTTGCTGGCCATCTTTGGCATTCCTTGTGTTATGGATGCACCACTAATGCTCTGTGTCCATGTGGCCTCTGTCCTGCATCTCGGTCTCTTCACACGGCCTTGTTTTACTAAGGGCACTCGCCATAGTGGGTCCGAGGCCTATTCTACTCCAGTATGACCTCAGCTTAACTGATTGTATCTGCTGAGACCCTATTTCCAAATAAGGTCATTTTTCAAAATACTTGGGGTTAGGACTTCAACACGTCTTTTTTTGGAGGAGACACAATTCAACTCATAACAGGGCCAGTGAAAAAGATAAAGGCATGCTATACAAAGATGCAGTTAGATTAGGAGATAAAAATGAAAGAAACAATAATATTAATGTACTGTAAAAGACTCAGTGAAGTTGGCAACAATATGATAGAAACAGCGATATTAGCGAAGCAATTGGCAGTGATTACAACTGTGTTCAGGGCTGTTCATAATATTCACACTGTGAGTGAGGTAGGAAACTGTATTCAGCAGGACTGAAGACCATGTAACCTCCTAGATGGTACTTTAAATAGTATCTATTTGCTTCTGTCATATTTGCAACAAAAGCTATTAAATTATAAAAGTTAGAAGTTAAAATTCTATGAGAATGTGATGAGCACCTTCTCTCTCATACTTACATGATATATCTATGTGCAAACGTGTACTAACTTAGAAAATAATTTAGAGAAGCCATAGCTACATATGAGAATCCACCATGTCACTGTGCCTCATTTCTAGAAGAGAACCGTTCAGAAACTGGCCCGGACATATCATTTAGCTGCTCAATTATGTTTTGCTTGATATATTTTCATGGAAATCTACGACTATCTCTGCAGCCAAAATTATCAGATGATAGCTCCTGGCTTGGTTGTTACAGCTGTTTTAAGAGGCAATTTGAATCACTGTAGAGTCAGGGTAATTGCTTGTAAGAAACTTACAAGCATTCCAGGAAACACAAAAAAATCTTGCTACAGATAATCTAAAGGTTGCCATGGACCACTGCCTCTGAACTCTTATGTATGTCTGCTGCAGCCAGATGTCTGTGTTTTTGTAATATCAAGGAACAGAAAGCAGCTGAGAGAAGTAGCAATAGCTGGATCAGATGGGGGAAGAGTATTAACAATTCAACTCACATTTCCATGACTCACAAGGCCTTTGTGAATCAAAGGTTATTGGAAAACCATTTGTAAAGCTGAATTAATAACCCTCAAATTTCCTTCATTTTTCTAGAAAAGAAAAAATAAACAACATCTCCTGGGTTTGCTTTGACTTCTATAAATCCTACAAGCTAAAATTTGGGAAGTTTTTTGGAGCTTACAATGTAATTAAAGCAAGTAGGGGCCTTATCTTTTATGAAACAAAAACTTAAATTCCTTAGAGCCAAGACCTGAGAACACATCTGGTGCGCTATTTAGTGTTTTTATCTTCAGGAATCCAAGGTCTAGTTTTGCTTTCATCTAACAATCCATAAGAATAAATGGGGTCATTGCTGGGTCAATCGATTAAAATAATAATAATATATAAATAATTACCTGAAATGATGAAAGTGTGTTGGCACCAGTTGGGGAAAATGAAAGGGTTCATTGATCACTCTGGGGGAGCGAAGGAACAGGACAATTCATGCTAAAGGACATAATAATCCTCCTTCAGGTATAATTTTCAGTCCAGAGAAATAGTGTGTGCAAAAAAGAAAAAAAAAAGGGAAAAGAAAGAGAAAGAAAGAAAAATTGCCTTCTAGGTGATTACAGAAAAATTCTTGTTTCTGCCTGGGAAATTTGGTACTTGGTTTCTACAAAGACTGCACCCTACTCTGTTAGGGATGGAGGGTGTATGTGAAATGAGCTGGATATGGTCTGTGACCCCATAACCCCATATTTAGAAGGGAAATAGGTAGATAATTTCTGATATCAGAAGATAAAAGAAAGGCCCAAAAGATGGGTCTATTCCAACAGCCTAGTGTTGGAATAAAGAGAAGGGCAATTTTGAGTTCAGAAAACAAAGAATGGCTTTTTTATAATGAAGAGAGATTTTGAAATGGGCCCTGTCAGAATGCGGTTTTAATATGCTGAGCAGAAACGGGGGTTCTGGTTGGGAGAACAGTGTGGGCAGAGAGAAGGCAGTGGGGAACAGTGCTCGGCCGGCCCCCACGCGTCGAGGGCAGCGTCAGCAAACCTTCTCTCGAAAGGGCCGTATCGCACGTATTTTAAGCTCTGCAGGCCCTGAGGTTTCTAGCGCAGCCTCTCAACTCTGGAGTTGTCGTGTAAGCTTTAAGCGGCCTAGAGAACATGTATGTGATGGGCATGGTCTGGTTCCAGTGAGACTTTATGGCCAAGCTGGTGGTGTGTAGCCGTGGTTTGCCACCTACAAACTCCAGGAGAACAGAGATTTTTGTCTTGTTTTGTTACAAATTTATCCCAAATACCTAGTGCAGTGACTAACACACAGTGCATGTTCAATGACCATCTGTTAAATGATACATAAAGGAAAGAATTAGAGCCTGAAGCCAGAAAAATATCTTAGGGATCCCACGACGGTCATCCCGAGAAGATCTGGCTTTATTTCATAGGCAGGAGGGACTACTGAAGCTTTTCTCTGAATGATGGCTGCCTGCGTCTCAGGATGGCATGTCTGGCAGGTGTGCTCGATGGACTGAAACGCAGAAATATTTAAATCAGAAAGGCCGCTGGCATATTTCGGTTCGTATGAGAGAGGAGATCCTGAACTAGAACCTGAGTGGTGGCAAAGCTAAGGTGCGCTTCTCAGAGCTGGAACCTGTAGGACTTAGTCGTGTGCTGACCAGCAGAGAGGTGAGCTGGTGACTAGGAACATGGCTGGGACATTCTTTAAATAACAGAAGCCAGGATGCTTATAGCAATGAGCAGAGGAGGTTTTTAACTCTGGAAGTCAAGTGTTGGTGACTGTGATACATCTGCGCGTACGTGTCACATCGGGTACGTTGTTAGAAAGTTGGATTATTAGAAAGTTCTTCTCTTGAGAAGTAATGAAGTGTGACAGATTGTGTCGTATGCATCGTCAGGAAGTGAGTTCCTCCACCCGTAGTAGATTCTCCTGCATGGCGTTTAGTGGGTGGTTCCCAAGTTTCCATTTAGGTAAAGAAGGAAACACATACAATGAGAGCAAGGGACTTCCGTGGAAATCATTCCTATCTTGCATGCACAGTGTGCCATGACTCCCAGTTACTTGCCAGATATCTAATTTATTTAAAAAGCAGTGAAAAAATAACAACAACAACAAAACCCCAAAATGAAACAGTAATAAAGTTAGCAATTGGCTGGGGTTTCCATGAAGTTTATATTTTTAAAGCAGGAACAAGTTTTGACATTTAAGGTCATAAGCCAGACCAAAAATAAAGTTTTAAGTTCTTTATCATCTGGATCACCAGTGTGATGGCTAATAACAAATGTCACTGACAACCGTGTACTGTGGAGAAAGAGATCTCTGGGGACCAAAAGTACATGCAATTGCAATTTTACTTACGATTCTATTCCTAAAATATTGTTCTCTGTCAGTGCAATTGCAAGAAGAAATACTGATGAGAACCACAATGAAATTGGGTCAGAAATTTAAAAATGAATTTAGTCCTATAGAAATCAAACAAAATATAGCTTGGAAATCTAAGAATGAAGCTTGAAGTTCAATGTGCTTGATTCTTCCTGAAGACCATGGGCTATGTTTCTCATTTCTCCAGATTTTCGTCTTCACAGTATTGTCCTTGAATACTCTATTTTCTAGAGAAAAGGCTACAAATCCAAGTTGCTGCCAGGGCCAAACAGATAAGTGGGCCAGAAATAACTAAATGGAGTGGAGGCTGAGTGGGTGACATCTGTCCTTGCAAAAGCTGTGGGGGACAGGAAGCAGCAGCTCAACGCCAGCAGAATGGAGCTTTGTGTCGTTGGCGCTTCTGATTTTCATGCAAAGCAAGACGTGCACATTTTATGTGAAATCTATGACTGTTTAAATGTTGGTAATTAATTAAATTTTTAATATAGGTGGGCCAAAGAAATCTGTGAATCCCCAATTGGCTGTCTCCTGTTCTGAGTCATTGCCTTGTGGGGATCATTGATGAATTGTTCAATAATTAATCATGATTAGCTATTGTTTTGAACAAATGTGTTTATAAATATCACCTAAGTCCTGAATCAGGGAAAACCAGAAAATCACTTAGGGAGAATTATCATGATACCTAACTCTTTTATTCCTTTAACTATATGCTATGTAATATTCTAAGTGCTTTTATGATATGATAACTCATTTGTTCCTCAGAACAACCTTGTTAGTAAAATACTATTGCTCTTTTTTTCTAATTTCAGAATATTACAAATGCTTTGGTCACATAAATTGCCTTTGCACCACCCAAGTCAAAGCTGCAAGCATGCGCATCCCCCACCGCACCCATTAGGTGTGATTTTATCCATCCCCTCCTCCCCCTCCCACCTGCCTGATCCCCGATGACTGTTACTTCCATATGTGCACTGAAGTGTTGATCAGTTAATTGGTGGTTGATCACCACCAATTTGATGGTGAGTACACACAGTGCTTGTTTTTTCATTCTTGTGATACTTCACTTAGTACAATGGGCTGCAGCTCTATCCAGGATAATATAAGAGGTGCTAGATCACCATTGTTTTCGGTGTTTGAGTAGAATTCCATGGTGCACATATACCACATTTTATTAATCCACTCATGTATTGATGGGCACTTGGGTTGTTTCCACATCTTTGCAGCTGTGAATTGTGCTGCTATAAACATTCGAGTGCAGATTTTTTTTATAGAATGTCTTTTTTCCTGTGGGAAACCAAGTAGTGGGATTGCTGGATCAAATGGTAGTTCTACTTTTAGTTCTTTGAGGTATCTCCATATTACTTTCACAGAGGTTGTACTAGTTTGCGGTCCCACCAGCAGTGTATGAGTGTTCCTATCCCTCTGCATCCATGCCAACATTTGTTGTTTTGGGACTTTTTGATAAAAGCTATTCTCACTAGAGTTAAGTGATATCTCACTGTGGTTTTGATCTGCATTTCCCTGATAATTAGAGATTTTGAGCATTTTTTCATGTTTTTTGGCCATTAGTCTATCTTCTTTTGAAAAGTTTCTGTTCATGTCCTTTGCCCACTTTTTTTTTTCTTTGCCCACTTTTTAATGGGGTTGTTTGACTTTTTCTCACTGATTTTCCTGAGTTCTTTATAGATTCTAGTTATCAGCCTTTTATCAGTTGTGTAGTATGCAATTTTCTCCCATTCTGTAGGTTGTCTATTTGCTCTAGTGATAGTTTCCTTGGCTGTGCAGAAGCCTCTTAATTAGATCAGGTCCCATTTTTTTATTTTTGTTGTTGCTATGATTGCCTTTGGGGTCTTCTTCAAAAATTCTTTGCCTAGGCCAATGTCTATAAGAGTTTTTCCAACATTTTTTTCTAGAATTCTTATGGTTTCATGCCTTAGGTTTAAGTCTGCTATCCATCATGAGTTGATTTTTATGACAGGTGAGAGGTGTGAATCCTGTTTCAGTCTCCTACATGTGGCTATCCAGTTTCCCTAGCACCATTACTCTTTTTATTTTATAGAAGAAGAAACTGAGGCACAGGGAGACCAAATAACTAACAGCTTCACACATCTGGTAAATGGCAAATCTCCAAGTTGACTGTCAGCAGACAGACTCCAGTTCCTGTGTGCTGACCACTCAGTCTCTTCACATGTTCATGCTGGAATGCAGAGAGTCACGTAGCCTTTCTGATCTTAGTTTTCTTGTTGCTGAAATGGGAGCTTATTGCTTACCATCTTCCCAGTGTGGGTGTTGTAAGGATAAAAATATATAGTATCTATGAGGTTCTTGTGTACTACCAATTGTTATTTAAACTTGAATTGTTATGGAAAACTCGGTATAACGTACTTAGCATTGCTGAGACCAAAGGCTATGTCACCAGGCTTTCTCAGAATAGCAAGTACCTTCTTGGTACTTCTGCAGCCAGAGTTTGACAAAGAGCACGAGTATAACAGTTGTGAGAGGTTGTCCAACTAACTCGACCTTCTCACTCTGCTGCTACACTTCGACGACTGAATGTGTTAAACAGCTGCTGAATATGTGGGGAAATTGAATGTGGCCAATGGTGCAGTGACAGTGACACATGAAAAAGTGAAGACAGTATAATGGCTGGCTAATTTTTTTTTTTTTTTTTTTTTGCTTATTGGCTCTCCACCTCCCCACCGCTTCCAGCTATTTGAGTCACTGACAAGTGACAAAGTTCCAGGATGCTGTCGACAGTTCTGCAGCCATTGTGCAGGAGTTTGAATGTGACATCCTGGTTTATAGATCAGAATCACCTTTCAAAAGCTGACAATCTCAGGTCTTCTGGTAATCATTCCTGCTATATGCCGATGAAAGAAACTATGTCTAACCATGGAGATTTGCCACAAATAGGAAACTGAATTACTAATCAATACAGAGTAGCTGAGGTGTTATTATTCTCACTGTTTTGTGAGTGTTATAGTCTGCCATGGGTAAGAAGGAAGAGAAAAAAGTAAATGGCTAGATCTGTAACTACTCAATGTGCTAAGTCAACCATATCAATAACAGGGAGCCAACACCAGGAAAGGACAGGAATCTATTTGAATGGGTTTCTGATATCTTATCCAGGGAAACTGACAACTCAAATAGAGCCAGTTGTGAGGCAGCAAGGCTGACAAAAGCACAGTGTCTAAATGGGTATTCTACAGTATTGTCATCCAAGAGGGATCACTCACATGTCTGGGGCACAGCGGGAGGATCCCAACTGGCAATGAGAAGGATGTCCTAGAGCGGCCTCTTAGAGCATGTTCAGAAGCACCCCAGAGATAACTATGTTAGATGAGCTAATGTCGTAAAACACTTAGCTCAGTGTCTGTCTCATAGCACTCAATTAATGTTAGCTATATGCATTACGTCAAGAAGCTAGAAACAGGCCATGCCATCCAAAACCAAGAATAACAGCACTTAGTCATGACATCAGTTTTTGAACTAAGTGATTGTCAGAATCACTTACGCCAATAGAATGCACCAGATGTGGCACTGTACTAGTTCTGAGCCTAGTTCCCGAGAAGCTTGCACTCTCCACATCCTCTCTCAGAAACCCACCTCCACCTTGTGAATAGCCCGCGCTGGCTTGTTGAGGATGAGGGGACAGCTCCCAGCTGAGGATGACCCTACCAGCCAGCCCACAGCCAACAGGGTAGTTGAACACAAGTGTGTAAAGTAGATTATCCTAGGCTAGAAGAACTACTCAGGTAAGTGTGATCTAGAATTGTAAGATAAAAAGACACTTATTTGTTTAAACTAGTAAGTTTAGGGATGATTTGCTGTCGACAAAAGCTAACTGAACATTTTCAGACCCAGACAGGCAGTGAAACCGAGCTTGCATTCCACCATAGGACTGAGGCTACTGATATGTGGGTCGTGGCTTTGCGTGGTCTGCAACAGCTAAGCATTCCTGGACAGCAGCAGCCAAGAGTCGTCTCCGTAATGTTAAGGGAACACTAAATAATGTTCTGTTATTAACCCAGGTGTGGCAACTACTAGGCCAGAGACAGGAGTTCTGAGAATGTTGAATAGAGAGATTACAGATTTTTTTAGCCAAAGGGCTTGAATATTCACAGAATCCCACTTCAAAATACTGTCATAACTTGACATGAACAGTGATGCTGAAAATAGTAATTAAAGATGAAGCTAAGTTCACCAGTTTGTGAAATTGGGACTGTCTGTGTTTCTTCGTGTTTATTCCTTCTCCCCAGAGACATTTGGGGAATAAGCTGAAGAACCAAATTTCTAGGAAAATGCAATCAGGTTCTGCTTATTTCATGAAGAACGTATATGTTCTTATCCCACCCAGCTGTAAAGATGGGGTGTATTGTATGGAAGCGTAGCCGTAAAAAAATACAAACTCTGGGTGGCTTAGACAACATACATGTACTTCCTCATGTTTCTGGAGGCCGGAACCCAGTGCCAGGGTGTTGGCAGGGCTGCCTCCTGCCTGGGCTGGGAGGGAAGGGTCTGTTCCAGGCTGCTCTGCTCGGCTTGCGGATGCCCATCTTTCCCGTTCCTCCCTTTGTCTTCTCTCTGTATCCGCGTCCAAATTTCCTCTTTTAGTAAAGATACCAGTCACATTGAATTAGGTCTCACCCTAATGACTCATTTTACCTTAGTTACCGCTTTACCGACTATCTTCAAATGCAGTCATGGTCTGTCTCAGTCAGGCCTGGCTGCCCTGACCGTGCCTCAGAGTTCTGCAGGCTGGAAGTCCGAAATAAAGGCACTGGCAGATCTCGTGTCTGCTGAGGGCTCTCTTCCCCGCTTGCAGGCAGCCGCCTCCTGGTTGTGTCCTCACATGGCAGGAGGACACGTCCATCTCTCTCCTGTCTCCTTATAAGGCACTAATCCCATTCAAGAGGGCACCATCATTATGACCTAATTACTACAGCTCTGAGGGTGAGGACTTCAACATATGAATTTTGTGGGAAAACAAACATTCAGTCTGTCACTCATTCTGAGGTGCTGGGGCTTAGAATGTCAACATAGGATTTTTTTTATTGTAGGATGGGGGGTACGATTCAGTTCACAACATACAGCACAGATGGAAAAAAAACTAACAAAGTAAACAAAGTAAACCAACCAAAAATGCTAAGCAGGATGAGATGGCCTAAAACTACGCAATAAGCAAGTTTCAATGGTTTTACCCTTCAAACCTCCAGGTAACTATACATGCATCTTTTCCACAAGGCAGAGGACAATGAATCTTATTTTCTGCATTAGATAAGATCTAATAAACCCTGCCAATACTTACAAAGTTCTGGTGCAGAAAAATACTCCATCATTTTTTATCTAAAAAAAAAAGTATACAGTCGGTAGAGCATGAGACTCTTAAAGTATATTCTAAAAGAAGTCTGTTCTCCATTTTATTTTTTTAAGTTCAAGTTTTAGCACTATTTAGTAAATTAAATTTATTTGTTTGCTTGTTTTCTAGTAGAAAAATCTTCCTTAAGCATCTTATGGTGGAGGAAGCTAGGTTGATGGCCTTCCACCCTCGTGACTCTCATGGTCACTGGTCACCCTACAACGCTTCACTCCAGCCTCAGCCGGCACAGGAGGCATGAGTTCACCAGACTGCTCATTCTGGAGAGAGACGAGGTGGCTTCACTGCGCCTCTCTCCCTCTCTGAGTGTAGCTGCTGGTCCACCTTCCAGGCACAGGTTCCCTTCCAGGCTTCTGCATGACATGTGCTTTGGAACCCAAGCTCTGACCTTGTGGGTAAGTGTCTGCCCAGGTCGAGCACCTCCTGTGACCAGGTAAATTAATCTGTCTAACTCAGGGATGCTGGTATCAGAACACCACTCATCTACAGCTGTGATCACTTTATCCATCATCAGATTTATTAGTAATAGAAGCAATATTCTGTTCTCCCAAATGCCTCATTTCTTGGTTTTACTTCTCAATCAGTTTAGAATGCAGATAAAAAGGGGGTGTGTTATTTTGGGGACCCTCTTGAAGCTCAAGAGGTAATGTATATTATTACTCGGAAATAATCTGAATCCTCTTGTTTAATTTTGATTTTGTGAGGAAATGGCCTGCAGTGGCCTGTAACAATGATAACAGTATTATCCATCCGCAGTGACGAATGTTGGCTCTGGAAAGGTTTCCTCCACTGGTTCAAAAGTAGGTCAGCAAAAGCTCACAGTGATTGAAATGATTTGAGGGGAGGAAGATTATATTTAAATGATCCTTAAAAGGAAGGCAATCCATTTAGTCAGCCAAGCCATTTAAGGAACAGTTTGGGGGATGAGATATGATAGCATAAGTGTATGAATATTCTATAACATCATCATCTTAACTTCTGTTTCAGATCAGAAATTAAAAGCACAGAGCTCTTTCAAAATGGAATAGACATACCCATTCTGGCATTTCCAAATCAGAATATGGAAAAGTACAATGGAAATGTTTTCATTCAGCAAATATTTAGCCGTTGTCAATCACTCGGAGCAACCTGAAAGAGAAACACAAAATAAATCAGAGAGGATGCTGACAACACAGTGTTTATTCACCGAGAGGAAACATAGCAAGAGTTACGATTCTAAAATAGATGGTATTGATACAAATATGTTTTGCCTTGAAAACATACCGTCAGAGTGTGGTGGGGATTTGGAGAACAGCTTTCGTTTTGGGCAGAGGAGCTGTGGTGGTTGAGGAGGGGGGGAGGAGGGAGGTGACCTTGGCACGGGGCCCCGAGTGCTGGGGGAGAGATCTGAGGTGGACGGAGGGAGGGAGCCTCAGGGACAAGCCTGAGTGAGAGTGAGCTACCTTGGTACAAGAACAGAAGACATCTTTTTTTCTTAATTTTCTTTCTTTTCTTTTTTTGGGGGGCGATGTAGTCAAATTGATTTTCAAATAAGGCAAAACGAGCTGTAACAAAAGCTCACGGCCCATGAATGGACTGCCACGCCAAGAGTGGGTGGCATTAGGAACCAAAACAAGGAACAGCCCCACTTGTGTGGAACCTCGTGTTCCCGGAGGCTATGGAAAGGAAGGTTCGGATGGGGACGTGGGGCCCAGTTCACTGGGGTTTGGAATATCCAGATGAAGAGTTTGGACGGCCCGTGCTTTACTTGGACGGAGAGCTACGCAGGGTTTCGAACAGGCTAGGGCCCGGCGACAGAGATGTGCCTGAAGGAAGTGAGCCTGGCAAGAATGCGTGAGGCTAAGCCGGAGCTGGGAGAGGCCAGCGGGAGGACCTTTAGAGCCCCGGGACATGCAGCGTGAGTGTGAAGTGCCTCAGCGCCGGCAGGAGCCAAGAGGAGAGGACAGACGTGAGGGAGACCAGAGAGAAATAAAGACAAATTGCCAATGGGCACCGAGTCCGAGGGAGAGCGGTTGGGGGAGGGCAGGAAAGGGGATCCCCTCTGAATGTATCACACATGATCCTTCTCTCCCCCTCACCTCATCGCCCACCTGAGTGCACTAGTAGCTGAAAAAGGAGCTTACTAAACATTCTCTCCAAATTCGTATCACTTTTGGACCCTAATTTTAAGAGACTCAAGGGTACCGGACATCATGAGATTCTTTCTCAAGGGAAGAATCCCAGTGACCCCACCTGGCTTCTGGTCCCTCAGCGAGCTCTCTGCCCTCATGCCCCTGTCTCACGTCCCACTTCTGCCTGCCTTTGAGGAGAGTCGGCAAGATTCTGGATACATCTTACACTTTCAGTCTCCTCCTGGAGCAATCGTACTTCACATATTTTTAATAAGTATCTCATGGCATCGGTTATATTCCAGACAGACCTGCGTGTGGGGCTTGCGTCTGACTGACTCCTGGTACAGCACTGCTCTGTGCAAATTGGCCGGGCACAGGGGTTCACCAGTGGATACACCTGTCAGTTCATTTGTCACTGCGAAGTAACAAATTAGTTCATTATTTGTTTTCCAGAGAAAGCAAAACAAACTGCAACAAACAGTCCCAGCACATAGAGAGAATGCTAACCTAACCACCAGAAGCCTCCTTCGCTTCTGTGAATGAGGAAAGAACACAGAAAAAGGGCCTTCTCCAACTGTGCCGCGGAAAAGCATAGCAGTAAGAACAAGCTCAGTGTTAATCATCCAGCCCCAAATCGATTTCTTGTCTGGTCATTTTGGTCACTGAATTTTCATCATTCTAGATTCTCCAACACCAAATGAACGGTAAGCATTAATATTAATACCTGTGAGAGGCAGATAGGGTAAATGTTATTCACTGAGTTCACAGAACATGAATCTGAGACTCACGGAAGTTAAGTAACAAGGCCAACACCTCAAAGCTCAGGGCGCATCCCCTGGCTTATTTAAAGAGGAATCTAAAAGTTTATGTTAAAAATTCTGATTTCTTTTCTTTGTACTGATTTGCCAACACAAGTCTCTTATTATTTCTAAAGATCCGTCGCCAGGGAAAGAAAATTGCATTAGCTGCCTTTAAGAAAGCACAGAGAAAGTGAATAGAAGTTTCTTCCATTGGGTGACGACACTGGAGTTGACATTTCAAATGAGAGTGCAGGTGTTTATGAAAGATAGAGGAACCTGGACCACGAGTGCCTAGAAATGGTCTTATTTTGCTCACCAGAGAATGGGAACATATATTACTTAACTGCAGGAACCCTTGCCAGGTTACTTGAGAAGAAGAATCATTCTGATAATAGGATGTGTGGTCCCATTATCTCTGAAAGGGGCTGGAATGAAAGCTTCAATTAAAAAGAAAAGATGAATAAATACTTACAATGAGCTGGGCATGATGCCCGGTGGAAAAGTACACCCAGTGCTATCAAAAGAAGACACTTTAAACACACAGGCCAGTATTTCTCTCCCTACTCAAGTGATAAAGGAGAATAAATTGTGCTCTTAAGGGAACTTCATGCTCCTGAGAACAAAAGTGTTTTTAAAAGAGGCATTTTTTCTTAAAGGAAAATAAGGTTCACCTTTGAATGACTCTCTGGGTGTGTCACCTCCCCCTCAATGGAAGAGGAAGCTCTATGAGGGATCATGAAGAATGGGGAATTTTTCCAGATTCAGGCCACAATGAATTGATATTTTTGTTATGTGTAAAAACATTTGTTAAAAATCTTTTTGTTCTTCTTAGTTGTTAACATTTAATAGGAATCCATGTTATTCATGGGACCATAATGACCTCATCTCCATAGCAAGCTCCTCTCGTGGCAATGGTTGACCATTTAGTAAATCTCAGACTTTTAACACAATTACTTTTAACTTTGCAAACATGATGGGCTAACACATGACAGTACATCTACAGGTTTCTTTTATGCCCAAGATTCATGAATCAAGTAACAGAATGACTTTCTGTTGCCATTCTTCCTGCAGCAGCAAGGGATGAGTGTGCATTTCACTCATAGATGATCTGTCTTGAAGCCCCCAGCCCCAGTATCACAGCACCCTCATCAATAGATGTCTGGACTCTATTGGCTGTGTGGGAGGCAAGCACCAACAACTCATGTTGATGAAAGAGCCCTACAATGCCATTACCAAGGGTGACATTTTAATACCAATCAGACATATCACTCTTATCTAAGAAGTCACTAAGCTTCCATCACGGGCGCACCACCTGCTCTGGGAGTACATATGAGGCATCCTTTGTGCTGAAGCCAGTTAGTCCTTCTTGGAATTGCTGGCCACAATGCATGCTTTAACATCTGGTGGCTGCTGGCATTGATCGAGTCTCTTGTCCGTGCTTATCTTGTCACCGGAACACACTTTCAGGTTTATATATGGCGGCAGTCCTAATCGATCACGGGCCTCGCCTCCTTGGCTTCCAGTGCTTGATAGTCATGTGGAAATCCATGCACAGAAACCTGGGAAGGAGGAAACAAATGACATTGAGTAAACAGAAGGAAAGAAAGACTTTTTTCTCAGGAATGCAATTTTTTGATAAAGTAGTCTAAATCCTGTTATACGGAAGAAGGCGTGGAGATTTGGCACTTTTTACAGAAGTGGATGACTAAAGCTTTGGAGGAAAATCAGAAATGCAAACCCAGTGTATAATGGCTAGACCAAGGTCAAGGCATTTAAAATAAATCTTCAATTGACTTCTTAGAGCTAAATTAAGAGAATAAATCAGGTAAAAGATGTAAGTATATTTCTTTCTTACTTGGAAAAGAACACATATAATTTGTAGTGGAAGACAAATAGCAATGAAATTATCGTATCCTCAGGGAAGACAAAAACATTTAAGTGAGGTAAACGAGATATAAGTAAAGCCTGAAAATCATGAAAAATAACTGAAAATACAGTTACCTAAACTCTTACCATCAATAAGAATTTACTGAACACCTAATAGGTTTAAGGTATTATCCTAGGCCTCTGCTGAGAAAAATAATGTAAGGAAACGCTACAGCTCTCAAAGTCACAAAAGTCTGAGTTTGGATTCCAGCCCTGCTCTTACTAGAGTAAGCAAGTAATGACATCGTCTCTGAATTTTGATAGTCTCACCTCATAATTGAGAACAGTATTTATGTACTAGTATTGTGGGAATCAAAATGACCTGTTAATAGTTCATTTTAATATTTTAACAAATACTTATCAATAATTGCCCATGTATTATGCTGTATTCTGAGAATTGAAAAATAAAATAATAAAAAAGACAAAACTTCCTCATTCGAAGAGTGTACATTCTGGTAGGAAAGATGGACAACAGAAAATATAAAACGGTACAATAACCATATGGCAGGCAGTGGATAGTGCCAAATGCTAAAATAAAGTGGGACTCAGAAGACCAGGAACGTCTGAGTGTAAAAGTTTATGTAGGTTAGCCACGGAAAGCCTCTCAGAGAATGCGAAATTTGGATCGGCAAAAAGGAGTTGAGAGAGTGAGTTATGCAGATATCTGGAAAGAGGATGTCAGAAGGAATGGGGAGTGCAGGGTCCTCCTGGAAACCCAAGCCGATCTGGTGTATTCAAAGAAATGCAAGGAAGCCGGTGTAGCTGGAGAGTAAGCGAGAGCAAGAAAGGTAGTCGGAGTCTGCAAGTAACACGTGCTCGGCCTTGTCAATCTCAGTCCTTCTTACCGGGGACTTTGGTTTCGTGTGTGTGTGTTTTGTTTTGTTTTGTTCTGTTTTTGCTTAGGGAGAAGCCACTGGAGATTTTAAAGCAGAGAAGGGATCCTGTGACTATTGTATATTTACTCCTCCAAAGAGGAGCAGACATGGAAGCAGTCCTTTGCAGTCATCCAGAAGAGGTGACGGACTAGAGTGGTGGCAACAGAGGAGGTAAGAGGCAGTCAGATTCTGGATATGTTTGAAGGCAGAGCAAACTGGATTTGATGACAGGCAGGCATGCTTTGTTTGAGAGTGAAGAGTAAAGAATGACTCATGGCGTTGGGGAAGAACGTGGGAAAAACAGGTTTAAGGGTTGAATGTCGGGAGCTCAGTTTGAAGTTTGGACGTTTGAAGTTTGCAATCCTTATTTGATAAGCAAGCCAGATGTCAAAGGGACAGTTAAATATGTGAGTATAAAGTTTGAGGAATAGGTAGGTATAAGCCAGAGACAAAAATTTCAGTGTCATCTCCTATAAATGTAATTTAAAGCCCTAGTGCTGGATAGGATCATCAAAGGGGTGATTACAGTCGGACAAGAGAGGGCATCCAAGACCTGTGAGCTCTCAGCTTTTAGAGATCAGGAGAAAAGGGACATTGCAAAGGAGGCTGAGAAGGAACAGTCAGTACAATCAGAGGAAAAGCAGCAGACCTTGGTGTTCCAGATGCCAATTTAAAAATAAATAAATAAAAGATTCAGGAGGAGGGAGTGGTAAAGTTCCAGATATGACTAAGGAAAATAATAAGTCATTGAAAAATGACTATTAAATCTAACAACGTGGATTTATTTTTCATTTTTTTAATTTCACCATATTACGGGGGTACAAATGTTTAGTATACGTATATCCCCCTTACCCCACCCAAGTCAGAGCTTCAAGCATGTCCATCCGCCAGGTGGTGCACATCGCTCCCGTTTGGTGTGTACGTATCCATCCCCTCCGCCCCCTCCCATCTGCCCGACCCTCAGTGAATGTTATTACTATATGTGCACTTCAGTGTTGATAAGTTAATACCAATTTGATAGTGAGTACATGTGGTGCTTTGTTTTTCCATTCTTGGGATACTTTACTTAGTAGAATGGGCTCCAGCTCTATCCAGGATAATACTGGAGGTGCTAGATCACCATTGTTTTTTGTGGCTGAGTAGAACTCCATGGTGTACATATACCACATTGTATTAATCCACTCATGTATTGGTGGGCACTTGGGTTGTTTCCACATCTTTGCAACTGCAAATTGTGCTGCTATAAACATTCCAGTGCAGATGTCTTTTTTATAGAATGTCTTTTGTTCCTTTGGATAGATGCCCAGTAATGGGATTGCTGGGTCAAACGTAGTTCTACTTGTATCTCTTTGAGATATCTGCATATTGCTTTCCACAGAGGTTGTACTAGTTTGCATGTTGTATGAATGTTCCTATCCCTACACATCCACACCACATTTATTGTTTGGGGAATTTTTGATAAAGGCCATTCTCACTGGAATTAAGTGATATCTCACTGTGGTTTTGATCTGCATTTCTCTGATAATTAGAGATGTTGAGCATTTTTTCATGTGTTTCTTGGCCATTAGTCTATCTTCTTTTAAAAGTTTCTGTTCATGTCCTTTCCCACTTTTTGATAGGGTTGTTTGAATTTTTTTTTTTTTTTACTGATTTTCCTGAGTTCTATATAGATTCTAGTTATCAGCTCTTTATTGGATGTATAAAATGCAAATATTTCGTCCCATTCTGTAGGTTATCTGTTTGCTCTCATGATAGTTTCCTTGGCTGTACAGAAGCTTTTTAGTTCGATCATGGTCCCATGCATTTATTTTTGTTGATGCTGCAATTGCCTTTGGGATCTTCTTCATAAATTCTTTGCCTAGGCCAATGTCTATAAGAGTTTTTTCAACATTTTCTTCTAGAATTCTTATGGTTTCATGCCTTAGGTTTAAGTGTATTATCCACAGTGAGTTGATTTTTGTGAGAGGTGAAAGGTGCAGATCCCATTTCAGTCTTCTACATGTGGCTATCCAGTTTTCCCAACACCATTTATTGAATAAGGCAGGAGGATCCCTTGAGCCCAGGAGTTGGAGGCTGCAGTGAGCCATGATCATGCTACTGCACTCCAGTCTGGGTGACAGGGTGAGACTCTGTCTCTAAAATTTTTTTTTTTTTAATTAAAAAAGAGAAAAAGAATGTGGTATTGCTGTAGAACTAAACAAATGAGCTGAAATAAACGAGAGGTACACACATATGGATGCTTGATTCACAAGGTGAATATGATTATCCAAAATCTGTTAGGAAACAATTGGTTATTCATATGGAAGAGAAAAGATAGTAACTTTTTCCTATATATTAATAGCACCACATGTAAGAATCAATTCTGAAGTAGGCTGAAAATTTAAAGTGAAAGGCAAAATTTGTAAACTTAGAAGGCAATATAAGTAATTTTTAAAACATTATACAGTAGTAAATGCTTTCTTAAACATATTGCAAAAAGTACAAAACATAATAAAGAAAAAAGATTTATAAATTTGATGTTAAAATTAAAAATTTCACTCCATCAAAAGTACAAAATAAAGCCATAAGCTCAGAGGAGATATTTGCAATGCATATAACTAACAAAGGATTAGAATCTATAGTACATACATACACACCCACACAAATACCCACATAACTTACGTATTCATATATGTGTTATATACATACACATAGGTGATATATATGTGTATGTGTGTATCCTATAAATCAATAAAAAATACAAAACAGCCCAATTAAAAATGATCAAAAGACTGGAATAGAAACTTTGCAAAATAGGAAACAGGAATGGCCAATAAAATTTTATATACCAGATAAGTAAAAATTTAAAACTCTGCTAATATCCAGGGTTGGGGGATACAACCACTTTGGGAAATATTTTGGTAGTGTCTAGTAAAGTTTAACATATTTCTATATTGTCATTCCTCTTCTCAAAAGCCTTACACATGAGCAACAAGAGACATGTACAATGTTCATAACAACATAGCTTATAATGTCCAAAAATGTAACATCTGCCAAGAGAAATGTGCTAGATCTGTACAGTGGAATATTACACAGCAGTAATAATTAATGAATACAGTTAAAACATTCCCACATACATGTTTGTGGGTGGTACTATTGAGATTTTAGTAGACAATTCTGGGAGGATGAGATGACTGTGGACTGTAGACAAATGGTATGAGCTGAAAAACTTAAAAGTTCAGCGGATTTAAAGAGCTTGTCAGAAATAGACTTTGTAGGCACAGGGGTTGGCCCTGACCGCATCGTGGGAGATGTGGAAAAGGAACAGCTGGGTTTCTGCTGGCCACAGAGTGGAAGGAATGCCCACAGCTCTGAAGCAAGAGCAAGCCTTCCAGAGAGTTAAGCAGGAGGCGGAAAAGGAAGCCAAGGAAATCAGGAGAAGGAGAAGGAAGGTTCCTGCAAGGAAAGCCGGAAGGGCTGGCTCAGGAGGCGATAAATTATGGAAGCAGGAGCATGAGTGCCACGAATTCCAGTGTCATGGTGAAAACAAGTCATTGTTGTGTTGGAAAGCTTTCATTTCCTAAAATTAAAAATGACCTGAAGCAAATGTGAGAGAAAAGTCATCCTTTCTTTAAATCTGGATGACAAAATCACATGTTTGTATTGGTCTCTATCCTCTGAGGGATATTTGAAATAGTTCTTCATATAAAACATTTTACATATTTTTATTCTCCAAAAAATAAAACTTTTTAAAACTTTTCACATTGAAAAAAATCACTGAACAGAAATTGCACTTTTTTGGCAACCCTGCCCTGCCGTTGGACTTGGACTTGCACTGCTCAGACAGTTTCAGCCACTGTCTCCTTGCCTGTCCAAGAGGAAACTACTGTGCTTGAACCTTGGTTTCTAGAAGAAAATAGGAGAATTGACTCAGCTGCTCCAGTGATCATTAATAAATAAAAAAAATGATTTGGTGATGTTTTCAATAGTCTCACATATAATGGATCTTCAATAAGTAAAAATGAAAACAAAGAATATTTGTCAGCATCCTTGTGCAGGGAATTGGGAGAATTACTTTTAAAAACCCCAGATTCTGTAAAGCAATCAGTTGACCTATTGACTTGTCCAAGAAGTTACGTATGAGGCTGCCACCTCTTACTATAGTAGAAGCTCCCCCGGTGCCCCAGACCTGTGTCACCTCACAGTGTCACCTGATGGAGTGTCACCTCACAGTGTCACCTGATGGAGTAGCGATGCCATGGTCACAGCGTGGGCCCTGACTGAGGGCTGATCTGATCTCATTCTTTTGTTCCTGGAGGTTTCTCCTGTACAGTACTGCCATGTTGCTGCTGCAACCATCAGTCTGGGCCACTTAATGCTAAATTTATCTCAGGAGGTGGTAAATTCTCTTTGGACAGTTAAGGCATCTGGAAGAGCCATTATCTCTCTTTGGGGTATTTTTCTCCACTAGCATTATAAAGCAGCCCTGCCCTGGCATCGTTAAACCCAAGAGAAAGGAGATTTAACTGCACTTGGCAATTAAAAATAAAAGTTACAGAGATAAACTAATGGCACAAAAATAGCAGAAGCTTTCTGCTGTTTCTTCAGCAGAAAGAGGCCAAAAACTCACTGGCTTTATTAACACAGGTTTGCATCCAAGCACAGTGAGAGCTGCTCACTCCGCTATTGGTCCAGTTAGTGGGAGGACAGCTCACGAGGGGAGGTGGTGGGGAAACGGGCTGCGAGAAGGTACCCCACTTTCACAGAGCTGCAGGCAGGGTCAGGGAGGTCTCGTTCTTACCTTCTGTTTATACCACCAAAGAGAGAAAATACGCAGAAAGATAAGACATACTGAAAGGTCTTGAAGGAGACATCTTTGTTATTAACAGTTATTAGCATTAATAATCTAAAACTTAGTTTTGTGTGTGGTATACTATTGGGATGGAGAAGGTCATGAGAAAAATGTCAGCCCCACCCTAATAATGATAAAAAGGGGATAATCTACAAAATCCTAATTTTCTTGAGTTCATCAGAGGAGTAAGGCCACAAGGCAACCAAAGCCACTGAATTTTCAAAAGCAACAAACTCCTCCAAGGAGAGATGGAACATACAGAATTACTTCTTTGGTAGAGCATGAAAGAAAGAGGCAGCCATTAGAAAAGTGAGTAAGAAGAAAACAGCTAATATTTTAATGAATATTTACGGCCAAATGTGGACAAATATGGTTGTTAGAATAACTGGAAGCTAGCAGATTAGGGGTCAGTAAATTTTTTCTTAGAAGTCTGGGTAGTAAATGTTATAGAATTTGCAAGCCATATGATCTGTGTTGCAAATATTCAGCTCTGCTGTGATAGCACAAAAGTAGCTATTGATAAGACACAGGCAAATGAGTGTGGCCATGTTCTTGTAAATTTTATTTACAAAAACAAGTGGGAGCCCCAAAGGGTGTAGTTCGCTGATCCCTGATCGAGTGCTTCCCAGTGTCTTAGACGGAGTCCAATCTCGTATAATCCTCTTTTCTTTGGCTGCCTGAAATGGACAGGCAATCGGCATGGGGGCTGAGTAAAGGCTAGCTTCTTCAATTTGCATGAAAATCAAGAAAGCTGAATCAAGTCTCCACTCCTTTAAGAGTGAATATTACCTTCTAGTTTGCACTTACACTTAGCTCATAGGCTCCCTAGTGAACAATCCTATCTTAGCCTGCTCTAGCTGCTACAACAAAATGCCACAGCCTGAGTGGCTTAAACAGCAGGCATTTATTTCTCACAGTTCTGGAAGCTGGAGGCCCAAGATCAAGATGCCAGCCTCTTCAGTTCCCCAGCGAGGGGCTGCGTCCTGATTTACAGACAGCTGCTGTGTCACTGTGTTCTCACATGGAGGAGAGAGGGGTGGCTCTGGTCTTTCTCCCCTTTCTGACAAGGACACTAATGCTATCATGGGAGCCCCACTCCCATGACCTCATCTAAACTTAATTACCTTCCAAAAGGCTCCACCTCCTAATGCCATTGCATTGGGGGTTAGAGCGTCAATATATGAATTTTGGAGGGACATAAAATCTCAGTCTATAACAATTCCAGAGTCTACCATTTAAGCATACACCAGTCAGGGTTCATCGGGAGAACAGACGCTGAGTGGATGAGGGGCTCTGAGACACCACAGTGAGCATAGACTGTAATGACACCCAGTCCTCAGAGGGATCTCACGGCCACACACCTGGGTGACTGTAGCTCGGGTAAAAGAAACTTCTAGATACCTCAAAAACCAGGGGGAGCAGAGGCTGGGTTGGCAATGAGATGGAGCAAAGCCAAAGAGTCATGATGACATGCCCACTAGCTCAAGGGTGCCTGGACCACACAGGACATAGAGTCCTGGCTGTGGTCCCCTTCGCAGTGCCAGGGGTGCCATCCCAATCACAGATTTGAGGTCTGAGGAAAATCCCTCCACGTGCTTCCAGAAAGCCAGGTCCTTCCAGGGGATGGAGCAGGACCACAAAGGGGAGCAGGAGAAGTCTCTGGAGCTCTCACTTCTTTGTAGGTACTACTTCTGTAGGCCCACAGCCAAGCATTTGGTGGCTGCCCTGCATCTGTGTTGGTCACCAGGGCCAGCAGGGGAGGAGGAGAACAGAAGAGAATAAGGTCAAAAAGGGTCTGCGGGACCCTGTCTGTCACCAAGACCACCTCAAAGAGCAGCAGCTGCTGCTCCAGTTTTGCCTGCAAGGTTCTGCGTGAATTCCTCTTCTGCCCAACGCTAACCTAGAAAGGTTATTCCAGTTGCCGTATTTCCAGTATGACAAGTTGACACAGAATAAACTACTACAAAGTAATTTTTTCTGGCAGAGTGAGTTATTCCCAGCCAATCTGTCCTGGGAATTTTGGATCAATTTGTTGTTGTTGTTGTTGTTGTTCCCATTTCCTCACCAGGTAAAGGACTCTTTGCCTCTCTATTGGACCTTAAATTCCCTGAGGTTTCCAGGGTGTGAGGGCTGAACATTTAGTATAGAGAACCCTGGTGTCTCTGAGCCCCAGCTTGGGAGTCTGTGGGTGGAGGCTCCGAACTCAGGGAGCTGCAGCTTTCCAGGGAGGTGCCAGGAGAAGCCGCAGTAGGCAGGGGGTGACACCCAGTCTAACTACCACTCTCTTCCCGATGACCAGGTCTGGGGACAAGGGCCAAGACATGTTCTCCAACTAGTCCCATCGGCACTGGCCTAGAGCCCTTTTCCAAAACCCTCATGGCCTCCTGGACCTGAGGGCAGTGTTACAGCTCCCCAGCTCACTTACAAAGTCTCAGCTCCAGAGACACAAGACTGGCCCCAGGAACACAGAGTCCCTGTCCCTCCCTAAAGGACTTGGGCCACTATTTGCAGTCTCCCTTGTATACAGCTCCTTCTGGGGCATCACAACTTCATTGTGGGTGTTTTCCTCTTTTTAACAAAATGCAACCTTTTTAGGCTAATCCCAGTTATCTGACCAGAGCATGCCTTCTAAAGGTGGCTGCCTTCGCGTCTGTCAAGGTGACTGTCAGCCCTTTGCTGCGTTACAGCACACGGCCCTCCCTCTGTCCAGGAGGAGAAGCCGACACCCACTCACAGGCACACTCAGTCTGCGGTGGCCACTCCTCCGGCAGCACCAGTGTGTCATCCGTTTCCTCCTGCGGCAGGGGTGATGCCATCCACACGCGTGGGAGAGGAGGTGGCCGTGAAGAAGCAGGGGTGTGACTCAGCAGATGGCGGTGTGCACAGTAGGAGAGTAACGACGGGGCACACACAATGAAGGAGCACGGACTTCAGGAAACTGGCACAGCAGTGATTGAAACAATGGACTCGAGAGCCCAAACCTGGCATGGACAGAGCCGCACGTTGACCGATCGGGGAGGGGTACCCCACAGGATCTGTGAGGAGGAGGGTCTGGACTGAAAATGCCATTTGAATCCATCCAGTTCAAGTCCTACAGTCTGTTTTTTTTTAAAAGAAAGTTTTCTTTGATAAAGTTAACACTTTCTCCTTTCACAAATCTGTCTGGAAATACACAATGGCTCAAACACCAAAACATTTTATGTCTTGCTCATTTAACAATTCTAAATGGTTCCAAGTCGGCAGGGGTGGAAGAGTCGGAGTGTTGAGAAGTTTTACTCCCTGAAATCATTCGGAGTCTGGTTTGCTGTGGGCTCTCCTGCCTTCAACACATGAAGTCATCTAAGTATTTTCCATCTGGTCAGAGGGTGGAAAAGATCATGAAGACGTCTGCGTGGGAATCTGTGTAGGCCAGGCTGACGTGGCTCACATCACTTCCACGGCTATTGTGTTGCTTCTGTCAACAACGAAGAAGATTAGAAACTGCTGTCTGTCTGTGTGCCCACGAAGGAGGAAGAAGAGGGACCGTTTGCAGTGCTAGTGTTTGCGGCAGAGAAGGAGCTCGGGGAGGCTGAGGGTTCAGAGAGAAAGAGCAAGGGCCCCGACGTTCTGGTGTAGTTGAAGTAGCGGGCGGGAATAAGTGACTAAGAGTTGAGAATGTTTGGGAGGGACGTACAGTGGAGGCTGAGATTTCAGCAACAGAGCAGAGCAAGGTCAATGTAAAGCTCAGGAGCTGGCTCTGGAGTGGATGGCATACATGGCGTAAGTGCCCTTGCTGGTGACAAAAATGAGAAAGCTAAACTCAGTAGCAGGAATATAACAGCCAGCATGTACTAAATATCTGCCATATATAGGATGCCTTGACTTATCTTGAGCCTTAAAATAACCTGTTGTCTTGAAACAATTATTATTGTCATCTTACAGATAAGGAAAATGAGACACAGAAAAAGATTAATTAGCAAGATTCCCAGGATGTTTAAGCCAGAAAGTTTGATACAGTCAAGACCCAGGATCCCAACAAGAGGAGAGGGCAAAACTTTATGAGAGGGCAAAACTTTAGAGAGAAAAGATTTAGCCAGACATACTACGAGCGTGCATGGGGTAGGTGAATTGAAACCAGAAACCACAGAAGTCAAGAGCGGGGGACCTAAAATGAAGTATGAGCCCATAGTGATGTCTCTAACGCTAACCCATCACCGTGTGGGTCCCTCCAGGCCCCTCCTTTTCTTATTTGTAAGTTTTCAATTCAGCGCTGAAGAATCTGTCTCCACCATCCACCATCCATCCACTTAATTGTTCAAATGTGGGAGACAGGTATAGTAGTGTTAGAGTTGTTAACCTGTACCCCATGAGAAACAGCTTTGTCAACTAGAGCACAGTGTTTATGCACAGTTTATTTTGCCTTTAATCTTGCAGACCAGACTGAGTTTCGAAGTTATATTTACATCAGCACCTTCCACCTCCTTCAGTGAGATTGTTTCACACATTTGTCGTACAGTTAGATTCTTTTGTCACATTCTTCCTTCTATCCTGGCATCTCATGACCTCCTAAGTTATTTTTTAAATTGCATACATTAAGTTTTATTTTCTGTGCCGTGAAGTTCTATGGGTTTGGATGCATGTGGCATGAACCCACCTGTATGTAGCACTCAGAATAGTTCCACTGCTCCCCGAATTCCCCTATGCCTCACTGCTCAACCTCCCCGCTCCCTAACCCCGGCAACCAGTGGCCTTTTTATTGCGGCTATGGTTTTGCCTTTTCTATAATGTCTTATGTTTGGCATCACAAAGTGTGTAGGGCTTTCTAAAAATAAATAACAAACTTCTAGTACAGTTTCAGATTCACGGCATAGTTGAACAGATAATGCGTAGAGTTCTGTATACTCCTCCACCTCTACTGCCCCCCCCACACAATTTCCATATTATTAACATCTTGCGTTCATGTGGTGCTGTTGTGACAATCAGTGCACAAATACTGATGCATTATTATTAACTATAATTTCCATATTTTCATTCTGGATTTTGTAAATGTACAATAACACATATCCACTGTTATGGAATAGTGTCATCACTTCGAAAGCCTCTGGGCCTTGGCTATTCATCCCTTCCTTCCTCCCTCCCTCAAGCTCCTGCAAACCACTGATCTTTTTGCTGTCTCTACAGTGTCACCTTTTCCAAAATGTCGTATTTTCGGCATTCTAGAGTACGTAGCCTTTTCAGATTGGCTCCTTCCGCTTATAAGTACACGTTGATGGTTCCTGCGTATCTTTCCATGGCTTCCTACTTCATTCATTTTTACTATTGATTAATATTCCACTGTATGGATATATCACAGTTTATTTGCCCATTCACCTGTTAAAGGATATCCTGCTTACTTCCAATTTTTGGTGATTATGAAGAAAGCTGTTGTATGTATTTGCCTGCAAGTTTTTGTATGGACATAAATTTTTAACTCACTTGGGTAAATACCAAGTATTGCAGTTGTTAAGAGTATGGTTAGCATTATAAGAAATTGCCACACTGTCTTCCTGAGTGGTTGGTTGTACCATTTTGCATTCCCCCTAACAATGAATGAGTGTCCTGTTGCTCCACATCCTCATCAGCAATCAGTAATTAGTGTTCTAAATTTGGGGTGTTCTAATAGGTGTATAGTGGTATCTTAGGGTTGTTTTAATTTACAGTTCCCTGATGACATATAACGTTGAGAATTTTTTCATATGCACACTTACTGTCTGTATATCTTCTTTGGTGAAGTATCTTTTCAGATCTTTTGCCCATATTTTAATTGGATTATTTCCTTATTATTGGGTTTTAAATATTCTTTGTATATTTTGGATACAAGTCCTGTATCAGATATGCACTTTTCAAATATTTTCTCCTAGTCTGAGGCTTGTCTCTCCATTTTCTTAATAGTGTTTCTGTCAGAGCAGAGCAGTTTTAATTTTATAAAATCAAATTATCATTTTTTTTTACTTCATTGATCATACCTTTAATGTTGTACCTAAAAACTCATCACCAAATCAAAGGTTACTTAGGTTGTCTTTCCTGTTTTCTTCTGAAGTTTTATTGCTTTTCCTAATTCAATATTAAACTGTTTACAGTGCTTCAGTGTAAGCACTCCTGTGGCATGGAAATTTCAGCACAAATTTGCTACAAATACTCATATTTGTGGGTTAGAGAGCTATAAGGAAATCAAGGCCCTTTAATGCAAGGTAACATATTGAAAATAGACAAACTTATGCTTGAGAAATTACACACGCATAGAAATTCAACAGAAGCAAGAACCCCAAATCAGAGGTGCCTAGGGACCATATAAACTCTTCCAAGAATCCCCAGAAATCCTGAGAACTTAGTCTTTTTTTCTTTTCTTTTTTTTTTTATTTCTAAGTATTATGGGGGAACAAATGCTTTGGTTACATAAATTGCCTTTGCACCGCCCAAATCAGAGCTACAAGCGTGCCCACCCTCCAGACAGTGTGCACCGCACCTATTAGGTGTGAATTTACCCACCCCTCCTCCCACTCCCACCGGCCTGACAACCAATCAATGTTACTTCCCTATGTGCGCATAAGTTTTGATCGATCAGTACCGATTTGATGGTGAGTACGTGTGGTGTTTGTTTTTCCATTCTTGTGGTACTTCACTTCAAAGAATGGGCTCCAGCTCTATCCAGGATAATACAAGAGGTGCTAGTTCACCATTTTTTATGGCTGAGTAGTACTCCATGGCATACATATACCACATTTTATTAATCCACTCGTAGATTGATGGGCACTTGGGGTGTTTCCACATCTTGGGAATTGTGCATTTTGCTGCTATATTAGAGTGAGATGTCTCTTTGATAGAATGTCTTTTTTTCCTTTGGCAGATGGATACCCAGTAGTGGGATTGCTGGATCAAATGGTAGTCTTTTTTGTATGAAGCATAGACATTTGAGCCAATTTAATTTGCATCTCAAAGGTCAAGGTGTTGCTGACATCTAAGTTAGTGTAGCAAGTGGATCTTCTCTTTGTTATAGTTTTTCTTACAAAAAAAAAAGCCCTTTAGGAAGACTTCTTGGAATTATTTCCTTTATCTTAGTGAATTGGGAACTGCACAAAGACACTGGCTGAGTGAGCTAGGAGTGCAAGGAACTCCTGGGGGGGCGAATGTCATGCCTTACTCATGGCTGCATGGCATCAAACAGGCACTAAATAATTGTTTGTTAAATGGCTGCTTCTTGAATCTATTGATTTCGAAGACATTGACCCCATAGAACAGACCTTCAGTAACAGAAGAGAAAAGAATCTGTTTTGGATACATCTTACCACAGCTCTTCTGGAAACATACGATTTCCAATAACAATGTAATTTTATCTAGTGTAATTACTAGATCACAATTACCAGTGAACTTCAGCTTCTTTAAAAAGATCAAATCATGATGCGTTTTAATGGTATCTTTACATTAAGACTCTAATTCAGCTCTTTATTCCTCAAGGAAATAAGTTTTCCCGAATTCTGTGCATGAGCACACATGTGGCTAAGCGGTACGGGCCACTCCTCTTTTACCCTCCGAGAACTTCTGGGAAAACTTGAGTGCCATTTGTGGACAGGACAGATTCAGACAAACAGAAGACACGAGGCTTTGACAAAACCAGCACAGCCCCTCGTGTTGCACCTCTACATTGTGTAATGGTACAAAGAACAATGTGTTTCCAGAGCCCTTTTACGAAGTATTCTCACATAAATTGTCTCATTTAATCCTTGCACTTGAAGCAGGGAAAGCAAATGTGTCGCTCTTTTTAAAGATTAGAAAACAAACACAAAGGGGCTAATTGGCTTGACCAAGGTCACACAGTTGGTAAATCACAGAACAAAGTCCCTAGCCTAGATCTCCTTTTTTAAACCATATTCCTCTGCATCAAACAAACAGAAACATGCTAAGGGCTGTTTACTACATATTTACCCTCAATTCCCGCAAAATCATTTAACAGAGTTTCCAAATACTCGTTGTCTTCAGAGACTGATGGGTATTTTCTTGAAAGGAATCAATGATGATTTAGATTATGGTAAAGCAATTGTAGAATGCCCCTTTAAAAGACAGAGTGAAAGGTTCAAAATTCTTGCATAAGAGAAAATGTTTAATAATCATAGACACACAGCAAAATATTCTGCAAAACAATAATTAATAGCATCTTGACACTGTGTCATGTATTATTAAGTAAAAATTATTTTGACTTGCTTTTCATACCCAGATTTATATATATTGATGGGTAGAATGATTCGTAATGCCATTTCACTATTAAACTATCCAAGTTTCACTTCATATTTTACACTAAACGATTAATTTTGTCCATGCGCACCCTATCTGAATAGACTGACATGAATTTGTCATTTATTCTAATTATGCATGCAGAATGAGTTGCAGACAGCAACGTGGTCGCTCTGTGTGCTTACTGTTTAATATTTATAGAGTTCCAGCAATGATTAGGCAACACTTACAAGAAAATCTTGCTCCCTTGGACATGTAAATTCAAGTGTTACGATAGATTTTGTAGTCAAGGTACCTGTTTACACTTACCAGCAGGTTAGCTCTGGAAGTCTGCGAACCATGATGCTTAGCCCCAAGGTCATGGATTTGCTCTTCCTGTTATGCAATTAACTTTGCTTTGTGCTATAGCTGCAAACTGCACTGGTAACTCCAGCCAACCCTCTGAGAAACACTCCACTGGCTCCAGAGGGAGGGCAGGATGGATGAGAGAGTGTGAATGCATCAGTACAAATTCAATTTCACTACTGAAAGAGGAGCTCAAAGCATACATCCCGCTGACATATCTGTAGCATGTTTATGAAAACCTACACTTTCTAAAAGTGGCTCCTGACTCTGCCTGTCCCAATCTCTGGATTCATGACAAGTATTTTGGCACTGGAAATTTTGTTTTTATTTTCTGTTGGTATGGAATTCAGTCCAGTCTCTGGCTTGACGAAGAACAATTACCAAGGGTCTTTAGAGAGGTTTGGGAAACATGAGCATGTTCTCGTGGCTTGCAAAGCCGCCTGTGCAT
Organism: Lepilemur ruficaudatus; assembly: GCA_963574885.1. Classification (NCBI taxonomy): domain Eukaryota; kingdom Metazoa; phylum Chordata; class Mammalia; order Primates; family Lepilemuridae; genus Lepilemur; species Lepilemur ruficaudatus. Next base: position 5,686 of record CAUYRT010043688.1, on the reverse strand, counting down.
GTGGTCTGCGGGAACAGCCCTGGTGAGTGAGACAGTGTGACCGGAGAGGGGAAGAGAGGGCCCACGGGGACACTCAGAGCAGAGATGGCAGGGAAGGTCCACCTTCAAATACAGAAGATAGTGAAGGGTTGAAAACTTAAAAGTTCATGTGCCTATCAAGGAAATAAAGTAAAAAGAGTTGGGGAAGGAGGCAGGGAAGGACACTGAATTTGAAACAGGATATTGATTGATTCAAGATGGTACGAATGACTTTAGAGAAACTGGAAGGCTGGAATGAGGAAAATGAAATTAGGAAAGAGGATAGAAAAAAGTTAATTCTTACAGTATTTCTTTAAGTTAATAATTTAGCGACAATGAGCAGGGTAAATGTGTAAGGGGTGGGAGTCTTAGAAACGAGAACTGCAAGAGTTCAGGAGTCAAAGCCCAAAGTAATTGAGCTGCAAAGAGAAGCAACTCAGAAGATATTGTTATAGCTGCTATTTTTAAATCACCTTTGTAATCTCTACAACTAGATTTCAAACTTATTCTTCTGTGACACATGCGAGAGGGTGATCTTTGTACGTGTGTGTATACGCATCTGTGTGAGTATATGAGAGAGAGAGAGAGACAGAGACAGAGACAGAGACAGAGAGACAGAGAAGAAAAGAGAGGAAGGAAAGAATTGGTTCCGAAGTGACACAGAAAGATAAAGAACCCCTTCTTTCTCCTCCCAAAACAGAGAGAATTTTAATATGATTGGGTCAGATTCCAGGACACAGACATGTCTTTGTGTTGTAATGGACAGGGTTATTATGCTAAAAATATGAGTCTTCCTTCCATTTCCTCTGTTTTTGTCTAGATAGGTAAGTTGCCTGGAGCTTTCCTTATTTTTATTATTATTATTATTTTTCCCTACCTCTTGTCTTCTACTCTGATGTTTCTCTGTTTTGGAAAAAAGGGGTTTCCCACTTCAGCTTTGAGCTTAGGTAACATGCTCCAGCTTAGTCTATGATAATGTTACATCAAAGCATCAATTAATAGCCCCGCAAAAACACAGGCCCACTGATATTGTCCTCATACCCTCAGTGCCTGAAGGAAAGGCAGGGTTGATTGAATCAGGGCACAGTCCACCTCATAGTGTGTTAAATCTCAAGCATATGCAGGAGAGTTCTCTCCAGAAGCTTTCCTCCAGACAAGTCCCTCTTCCTCGTACACTTGAGATAGTGATGGAATAGCTGGGAATTAGAATTAAACGTCCTGCCAAAAATATGACCCCTAATAGCTAGGGAAGACCAGGTAAGGGAATGTGAGTCTGAAGATATGCCAGAAATAAGAGAGCAGATCACCTCAACACCACTGAAGACAGAGAGCAAAGAGCCTAAATCAAAACCATGATTAGTGCATGAAGACCCGTTATTTCCGAGGGCAGTTATCCTGGCGTGGGAAGGTACAGTAGGGAATGGGAATTGGAGGGCCGATGGTGGAGGCCCAAGCCCTGGGCCAGCCATGTGTCCTGCAGGACCTGGGGAAGCAAAAGAGAAACAGGCAAGGAAAGGACACGGTTGTGTGCGAATGACACGGTCTCTATTCCCGAAGAACAACATGAGTCCATTTACGTTAGGCAACAAGGCAAGCGATGGAAGGGATTATTTGCTTTACCCAAGTCGATTTTTTAAAAAGCCAGATCCCAACTGAAGCAAGTAGGTGAAAATGATGCATTTTTGCGATGTACAACGGAGGAAGTGGGGGAGGGCGTGTAACAGAAAAGACCACTGAGGCCAATTTCTTACAACACAACAAACTTTATAATCGCTGTGATGGCACCTGACCAGGCACTGGGTGATTCAAACACTGATGCACTGAATTCCTCAAGCTGTGTTTCTGGCCATCCAGCAGCCCTCCTCTCTCAGGACTCACGCTCCCCACCCTCAGGGCTTCGGGGGCAGCAGCCTTGTTTGCACAAAGTCTCCCAAAGTCTCCCCAGCCTGTGACTACCGCCACGGTTTGACCTGGGAGGCTCTTCCCTAGATTCAGACATTGGATTGATTGTGGATCCAGGCTCTCTTTCTGGGTGACTGATCAGTAGCAGATCAATGTTGGAGCTACATGTGGCTGTTTATATATATATATATGTACACATATATATTTCCACGTGGACCAGATAAGCTACAGAGACAGAAAAATCGAGCAGATATTCACAGTGAGGCAAAGATGAAAAAGGATTTGATCCTATTTGATTCCCTCATTGTGTCTAGAGGTCTGACCACTTTCCTCTGGATTTTTATTTAAATTAACACAAATATGTTTTGGATACTTTCAACCTAAGGTTCCTAATTAATGGAACATGATGCAGGACCCACCTAAGAGCTGGAAATGTCGCGTTCTTTCCTTTGCTGCTCATCACAATCATAAGTCATGAGACCAGTGTTTCTTATTGCTACAGAGCTTATCAAGTCTGGGGGGAATCTGAGTATACTACAAGACTTGGGTATGCAGTGAAAAATTATTCTGTGAATATTTCTAAAGTAATGAGACTAGTTTTGTATATAACTTGGAGAAATAGTTTTATTGTCTTGAATTTGGTAATCTTAACAGTGGTTGGGAGAGACAGTAATTAATATCCAAAATATATAAGGAACTCACAAATTTCAGTAGCAAAATAAATAAATAACACAATTAAAAACTGGGCAAAAGACCTAAATAGATATTTCTCCAAGAAAAGACATAAAAGTGTCCAACAGATATAGGAAAAAAAATGTTCAACAATAATCAGGAAAATGCAAAGCAAAACCACAATGAGATATTACTTCACACCTGTTAGAGTGGTTTTTATCAAAAAGACAGGCGATAACAAGTGTTGGCAAGGATGCGGAGAAAAGGTTGTGTGAACCTTTATACACCATTGGTGGGAATGTGGATTGGTGCAGCCATTATGGAAAACAATATGGAGGCTTTTCAGAAAATAAAAAATAGAGACACCATATGACCCAGCAATCCCCCATCTGGGCGGATACCCACAATAAATGAAATCGCCACCACATCTACTCCCATGTTCATTGTAGCATTATTTTCAAGAGCCAAGATACAGAAAGAACCAAAGTGTCTGTGGACACATAAATAGATAAAGAAACTATAGCATAAATATATATAATGGAATATTATTTGGCCTTTGAAAAGGAGGAATTTCTGCCATTTGTCACGACATGAATAAATCTAAAGGACATTTTTCCAAGTGAAATAATCCAGGTGTAAAAAGAGAAATACTACATGATTCACTTGTATGAGGAATCTTAAGGACAAACAAACAACAAGTTGAATACACTGAAACAGAATAGAATGGTGGTTGGTGGGCGAAGGGGGGTGGCCAAGGGACATGGGGAGATATATTAAGAGGTCAAAGGGCATGAAGTTGTAGCAATGTAGGATGAATAAGTCTAGAGATCTAATGTACAACATGAGCACTATAGTTAATAATATTGTATTGTACTCTGAAAACATGCCTAGAAAGTAGATTTTAGGTACTCTTACCATAAATTAAAAAAAAAGAAAGGTTAGTGCATGAGATGATGGATATGTTAATTTACTTGACTATAGCAGTCACTTCTCTATTTATGCATATATCAAAACATCATGTTGTATGCCTCAAATATACATAAATTTTCTAAAGAAAAGAGTAATTAGGGGATTTACCTGGAGGTGAGAATCACTGTATCGACAAAACAACATCAACCCACTAATAAAAATTTTATTCTGGGCCAGATCCAGTGTGCTTAATGCTTTCTCTAAACGTAGAGGTTTCTGGAGAAATTACAGTAGCAGAAGAGCATGGTGGCACCCTAGCTGAGAGGACTTTGAATTCTAGCATGATGCTCTCCTTAAATTCTCTTCCTAAAATCAACTTCACCTCAGCGGAGAGCCCATGTCAAAAATAAACAAACACTTTCTTGGCAATACTTACATTTGATATTAGCCAATAAAAAAACCCACCTATTTTAAATTATTATTTTGACAATAATATTTCCACTAATTAGATATATATATATTATATATTATTGAAAATTCATTCTTTTCTAACTTTACCCCAACCCATTGAGAATAAAGTCCCTTTTAATGTTGATTTAGTATCAAAGGTATTATTTTATGTCATACAACTTTTTTATATTTAAAATGTCCAGATATAAGGGAAAATAAATCCTCCATGAGAAGATTTTCCTGTGTCAATGGATGTAGAAAAAGAGCTGCCCCTATTGTTTTGCAAACAATGAATCTTCTCTAGCCTATAAATAATGAAAAGGAAAATCGCAGAAAGGATTTTTCTAATTCTACTGGCTTCAGGCTACCTACCCAGCATGCCTTCTTGTTTACAACTGCAAGTACAAATGTATGGTTCTTTTCCCCCTCTTCACTCAAAACATTAGCTTTTTGGCTTATGGAATTAACCTCTGCCATGCATCTCTGCTATTTGCTTGCTGTTGCTATTTTAAACACTGAATCTGTTTTGCACTTTTTACCATAAGGCTCTTATAGTGTTATATAAACTGCTATTTCGTGAATTCCCTTTTTATTCCACACAAGGTAAATGTTAAATCTTCACCCAAGTTTACTGATAGGCAAACTGAAAGTTCTAGGCATTCAAACAGAAGCTCAGTGTTCTATTAGAAACATTTTGAACATGGGCAATCGTATGAACCATGTTTGTAGTTTTTGTAAACTTGATGTTTTAACATCTGTCTTACAAGCATATGCTAGACAAACCTTTTCCTGGATGACCCAATTATATGCCAGAGTCACCTGGCCTTAGCCTCATATCCCCTTCCTCATGCCCCCCACTCCTAGGAATGAGACTTCTTCATGGAGTGCTCTTTTCAAATACAAACTGTTGATAATCAGTCCACCCCCACACTCTGGGCCACTATCCACCTGCCTTAATTGCCCCAGGACCTGGTCTCGGACAACTAGGGACAGCCTGTATGTCCCAGAGCCCACGGAAATCATTTAGACTGGTCAATCCGAAGCCGGCTTGCCCTACATAAGCCACTCTTTTCTCAGAAACCACAAGAAGGGCTCTTGCCTGCAGTTCCCAACCCGTCTCTTCTTCCTGACCAACCCAATACTTCCCTGTGCATACCTGCGTGGTGTCATGACCTGCCTCTTGGGAACTGTAAGTAATAAGCTATCTTTTCAACAGCAATTGTTTCTTGATCTGTTGGTCTTACTATATTAACAGATTTTTCTGTTAATACACTATATTTTAAAACAGAAACCTAATTGGAGGCCAAAGGGTGGCCTTTATCTCTACATCCCTGTTTCTCTTTAATCATTTTTTTGCTTGAATTATTTGAATTTTGTGATTCACCTATTAACCTGCTACTATGTCTACATAAATCATGGTACAAGGTACTATGGAAATCCTGAGATACAATTGTACCCCAAAGCCAAAAACAAAATTAAATAACTCTTTCCCAGTCACTTTGTTGTCCTTAGATCTTGAAATTTCCTCAAGAGTCCGAAACATACCAATTGCCCTATTTGCAAGGCTAAAATAATTCTGTTTACTTTGCAATTCTTTTTCTTTTTTCTTTCTTTTTTTTTTGGTGTCATTACTTTTCTTAAAACTGTCAGAGAAGAGAAATTCCTTGGTGTGTATGAGTAGAGTCGGGGAGGTGAGAGAGGGATAGGAAGAATAACAGGAAGATACAGCCAAAGT